>JANJXV010001921.1:0-62381 GCA_024803745.1 Megascapheus bottae | reverse complement strand
ATGGAGGTGTGTGAAGTCATCGAATGGAGGTGTGCGAAGTCATGGAATGGAGGTGTGTGAAGTCACAGAATGGAGGTGTGTGAAGTCAGAATGGAGTTGTGTGAAGTCATAGAATGGAGGTGTGTGAAGTCAGAATGGAGGTGTGTGAAGTCACAGAATGGAGGTGTGTTGAGTCACAGAACGGAGGTGTTTGAACTCAGAATGGAGGTGTGTGAAGTCACAGAATGGAGGTGTGTGAAGTCATAGAATGGAGGTGTGTGAAATCATAGAATGGCGGTGTGGGAAGTCAGAGAATGGAGCAGTGTGAAGTCAGAATGGAGGTGTGCGAAGTCACAGAATGGAGGTGTGTGAAGTCATTTTATGGAGCTGTGTGAAGTCAGAATGGAGGTGTGTGAAGTCACAGAATGGAGGTGTGTGAACTCACAATAGAGGTGTGTGAAGTCTCAGAATCTAGGTTTGTGAAGTCATAGAATGGAGGTATGTGAAGTCATAGAATGGAGGTGTGTGAAGTCATAATGGAGGCGTGTGAAGTCACAGAATTCAGGTGTGTGATGTCACAGAATGGAGGTGTGTGAAGTCATAGAATGGAGGTGTGTGAAGTCAGAACGGAGGTGTGTGAACTCAGATTGGAGGTGTGGGAAATCACAATGGAGGTGTGTGAAGTTATAGATGGAGGTGTGTGAAGTCACAGAAAGGAGGGGTGTGAAGTCAAAGACTGGGAGGTGTGTGAAGTCATAGAATGGAGGTGTGTGAATGCATAGAATGGAGGTGTGTGAAGTCATAGAATGGAGGTGTGTGAAGTCACAGAATGAAGGTGCGTTAAGTCACAGAATGGAGGTTTGTGAACTCAGACTGGAGGTGTGTGAAGTCACAGAATGGAGGTGTGGGAAGTCATAGAATGGAGTTGTGTGAAGTCACAGAATGGAGGTGTGTGAATTAATAGAATGGAGGTGTGAGAAATCATAGAATGGAGGTGTGTGAAGTCACAGAATGGAGGTGTGTGAAGTCACAGAATGGAGGTGTGTGAAGTCACCGAATGGAGGTGTGTGAACTCACAATGGAGGTGTGTGAAGTCAAAGAATGGAGGTGTGTGAAGTCATAGGATGGAATTGTGTGAAGTCATAGAATGGAGGTGTGTGAAGTCAAACAATAAAGGTGTGTCAAGTCACAGAATGGAGGTCTGTGAAGTCATGGAATGGAGGTGTGTTAAGTCACAGAATGGAGGTGTGTGAACTCAGAGAATGAAGGTGTGTGAACTCACAATGGAGGTGTGTGAAGTCACAGAATGGAGGTGTGGGAAGTCATAGAATGGAGGTGTGTGAAGTCATAGAATGGAGGTGTGTGAAGTCATAGAAATGATGTTTGTGAAATAAGAATGAAGGTGTGTTAAGTCATAGAATGGAGGTGTTTGAAGGCACAGAATGGAGGTGTTTGTAGTCACAGAATGGATGTGTGTGAGCTCACAATGGAGGTGTGTGAAGTCAAAGAATGGAGGTGTGTGAAGTCATAGAATGGAAGTGTGTGAAGTCATAGAATGAAGGTGTGTGAAGCCAGAATTGAGGTGTGTGAAGTCTCAGAAGTGAGGTGTGTGAACTCAGAATGAAGGTGTGTGAAGTCACAGAATGGACGTTTGTGAAGTCATAGAATGGAGGTGTGTGAAGTCATAGAATGGATGTTTCTGAAGTAGAATGGAGGTGTGTGAAGTCATAGAATGGAGGTGTGTGAAGTCAAAATGGAGGTGTGCGAACTCATAAAATGGACATGTGTGAAGTCATGGAAAGTAGGTGTGTGAAGTCCAAAAATGGAGGTGGTCGAAGTCAAACAATGGTGGTGTGTGAAGTCACAGAATGGAGGTGTGTGAAGTCACAGAATGGAGGTGTGTGCAGTCATAGAATGGAGGTGTGTGAAGTCACAGAATGGAGGTGTGTGAAGTCAAAGAATGGAGGTGTGTGAAGTCACAGAATGGAGGTGTGTGAAGTCAAAATGGAGGTGTGTGAACTCATAGAATGGAGGTGTGTGAACTCATAGAATGGAAGTGTGTGAAGTCATGGAATGGAGGTGTGTGAAGTCAAAGAATGGAGGTGTGAAGTCAAACAATGGTGGTGTGTGAAGTCACATAATGGAGGTGTGTGAAGTCACAGAATGGAGGTGTGTGCAGTCATAGAATGGAGGTGTGTGAAGTCACAGAATGGAGGTGTGTGAAGTCAAACAATGGAGGTGTGTGAAGTCACAGAATGGAGGTGTGTGAAGTCAAAATGGAGGTGTGTGAACTCATAGAATGGAGGTGTGTGAACTCATAGAATGGAAGTGTGTGAAGTCATGGAATGGAGGTGTGTGAAGTCAAAGAATGGAGGTGTGAAGTCAAACAATAAAGGTGTGTGAAGTCACAGAATGGAGGTGTGTGAAATCACAGAATGGAGGTGTGTGAAGTCAAAAAGGTGGTGTGTAGAGTCACAAATGGAGGTGTGTGAACTCATAGAATGGAGGTGTGTGAAGTCACAGAATTGATGTTTGTGAAGACAGAATGGAGGTGTGTGAACTCACAATGGAGGTGTGTGAAGTCAAAGAATGGAGGTGTGCGAAGTCAAAGAATATAGGTGTGTGAAGTCATAGAATGGAGGTGTGTGAAGTGATAGAATGGAGGTGTTTAAAATCATAGAATGAAGGTGTGTGAAGTCACGGAATGAAGGTGTGTTAAGTCACAGAACGGAGGTGTGTGAACTCAGAATGGAGGTGTGTGAAGTCCCAGAATGGAGGTGTGGGAAGTCATAGAATGGAGTTGTGTGAAGTCACAGAATGGAGATGTGTGAATTCATAGAATGGAGGTGTGTGAAGTCATAGAATGGAGGTGTGTGAAGTCACAGAATGGAGGTGTGAGAAGTCAAAGAATGGAGGTGTGTGAAGTCACAGAATGGAGGTGTATGAACGCACAATGGAGGTGTTTGAAGTCAAAGAATGGAGGTGTGTGAAGTCATAGAATGGAAATGTGTGAAGTCATAGAATGGAGGTGTGTGAAGCCAGAATTGAGGTGTGTGAAGTCACAGAATTGAGGTGTGTGAACTCAGAATGGAGGTGTGTGAAGTCACAGAATGGAGGTTTGTGAAATCATAGAATGGAGGTGTGTGAAGTCATAGAACGGATGTTTCTGAAGTAGAATGAAGGTGTGTGAAGTCATAGAATGGAGGTGTGTGAAGTCATCGAATGGAGGTGTGCGAAGTCATGGAATGGAGGTGTGTGAAGTCACAGAATGGAGGTGTGTGAAGTCAGAATGGAGTTGTGTGAAGTCATAGAATGGAGGTGTGTGAAGTCAGAATGGAGGTGTGTGAAGTCACAGAATGGAGGTGTGTTGAGTCACAGAACGGAGGTGTTTAAACTCAGAATGGAGGTGTGTGAAGTCACAGAATGGAGGTGTGTGAAGTCATAGAATGGAGGTGTGTGAAATCATAGAATGGCGGTGTGGGAAGTCAGAGAATGGAGCAGTGTGAAGTCAGAATGGAGGTGTGCGAAGTCACAGAATGGAGGTGTGTGAAGTCATTTTATGGAGCTGTGTGAAGTCAGAATGGAGGTGTGTGAAGTCACAGAATGGAGGTGTGTGAACTCACAATAGAGGTGTGTGAAGTCTCAGAATCTAGGTTTGTGAAGTCATAGTATGGAGGTATGTGAAGTCATAGAATGGAGGTGTGTGAAGTCATAATGGAGGCGTGTGAAGTCACAGAATTCAGGTGTGTGATGTCACAGAATGGAGGTGTGTGAAGTCATAGAATGGAGGTGTGTGAAGTCAGAACGGAGGTGTGTGAACTCAGATTGGAGGTGTGGGAAATCACAATGGAGGTGTGTGAAGTTATAGATGGAGGTGTGTGAAGTCACAGAAAGGAGGGGTGTGAAGTCAAAGACTGGAGGTGTGTGAAGTCATAGAATGGAGGTGTGTGAATGCATAGAATGGAGGTGTGTGAAGTCATAGAATGGAGGTGTGTGAAGTCACAGAATGAAGGTGCGTTAAGTCACAGAATGGAGGTTTGTGAACTCAGACTGGAGGTGTGTGAAGTCACAGAATGGAGGTGAGGGAAGTCATAGAATGGAGTTGTGTGAAGTCACAGAATGGAGGTGTGTGAATTAATAGAATGGAGGTGTGAGAAATCATAGAATGGAGGTGTGTGAAGTCACAGAATGGAGGTGTGTGAAGTCACAGAATGGAGGTGTGTGAAGTCACAGAATGGAGGTGTGTGAACTCACAATGGAGGTGTGTGAAGTCAAAGAATGGAGGTGTGTGAAGTCATAGGATGGAATTGTGTGAAGTCATAGAATGGAGGTGTGTGAAGTCAAACAATAAAGGTGTGTCAAGTCACAGAATGGAGGTCTGTGAAGTCATGGAATGGAGGTGTGTTAAGTCACAGAATGGAGGTGTGTGAACTCAGAGAATGAAGGTGTATGAACTCACAATGGAGGTGTGTGAAGTCACAGAATGGAGGTGTGTGAAGTCAAACAATAAAGGTGTGTGAAGTCACAGAATGGAGGTCTGTGAAGTCATAGAATGGAGGTGTGTTAAGTCACAGAATGGAGGTGTGTGAACTGAGAGAATGGAGGTGTGTGAACTCAGAATGGAGGTGTGTGAAGTCACAGGACGGAGATTTGTGAAGTCATAGAATGGAGGTGCGTGAAGTCATAGAATGGATGTTTCTGAAGTAAGAATGAAGGTGTGTGAAGTCATAGAATGGAGGTGTGTGAAGTCAGAATGGAGGTGTGTGAAGTCATAGAATGGAGGTGTGTGAAGTCAGAATGGATGTGTGTGAAGTCAAAGAATGGAGGTGTGTGAAGTCAAACAATAAAGGCGTGTGAAGTCACAGAATGGAGGTTTGTGAAATCACAGAATGGAGGTTTTTGAAGTCAAAAAGGTTGTGTGTAGAGTCACAAATGGAGGTGTGTGAACTCATAGAATGGAGGTGTGTGAAGTCAAAGAATGGAGGTGTGCGAAGTCATGGAATGGAGGTGTGTGAAGTCACAGAATGTAGGTGTGTGAAGTCAGAATGGAGTTGTGTGAAGTCATAGAATGGAGGTGTGTGAAGTCAGAATGGAGGTGTGTGAAGTCATAGAATGGAGGTGTGTGAAGTCAGAATGGAGGTGTGTGAACTCATAGAATGGAGGTGTGTGAAGTCACAATTTAGGTGTGTGAAGTCATAGAATGGAGGTGTGTGAAGTCACAGAATGGAGGTGTGTGAAGTCAAAAAGGTGGTGTGTGAACTCATAGAATGGAGGTGTGTGAACTCATAGAATGGAAGTGTGTGAAGTCATGGAATGGAGGTGTGTGAAGTCAAAGAATGGAGGTGTGAAGTCAAACAATAAAGGTGTGTGAAGTCACAGAATGGAGGTGTGTGAAATCACAGAATGGAGGTGTGTGAAGTCAAAAAGGTGGTGTGTAGAGTCACAAATGGAGGTGTGTGAACTCATAGAATGGAGGTGTGTGAAGTCACAGAATTGATGTTTGTGAAGTCAGAATGGAGGTGTGTGAACTCACAATGGAGGTGTGTGAAGTCAAAGAATGGAGGTGTGCGAAGTCAAAGAATATAGGTGTGTGAAGTCATAGAATGGAGGTGTGTGAAGTGATAGAATGGAGGTGTTTAAAATCATAGAATGAAGGTGTGTGAAGTCACGGAATGAAGGTGTGTTAAGTCACAGAACGGAGGTGTGTGAAATCGTAGAATGGAGGTATGTGAAGTCAGATTTGAGGAGTGTGAAGTCACAGAATGGAAGTGTGTGAACTCAGAATGGAGGTGTGTGAAGTCACAGAATGGAGGTGTGAAGTCATAGAATGGAGGTGTGTGAAGTCATAGAATGGAGGTGTGTGAAGTCATAATGGAGGTGTGTGAAGTCACAGAATTGAGGTGTGTGAAGTCACAGATGGAGGTGTGGGAAGTCATAGAATGGAGGTGTGTGAAGTCATAGAATGGAGGTGTGTGAAGTCATAGAAATGATGTTTGTGAAATAAGAATGAAGGTGTGTTAAGTCATAGAATGGAGGTGTTTGAAGGCACAGAATGGAGGTGTTTGAAGTCACAGAATGGAGGTGTGTGAGCTCACAATGGAGGTGTGTGAAGTCAAAGAATGGAGGTGTGTGAAGTCATAGAATGGAAGTGTGTGAAGTCATAGAATGAAGGTGTGTGAAGCCAGAATTGAGGTGTGTGAAGTCACAGAAGTGAGGTGTGTGAACTCAGAATGAAGGTGTGTGAAGTCACAGAATGGACGTTTGTGAAGTCATAGAATGGAGGTGTGTGAAGTCATAGAATGGATGTTTCTGAAGTAGAATGGAGGTGTGTGAAGTCATAGAATGGAGGTGTGCGAAGTCAAAATGGAGGTGTGCGAACTCATAAAATGGACATGTGTGAAGTCATGGAAAGGAGGTGTGTGAAGTCCAAAAATGGAGGTGGTCGAAGTCAAACAATGGTGGTGTGTGAAGTCACAGAATGGAGGTGTGTGAAGTCACAGAATGGAGGTGTGTGCAGTCATAGAATGGAGGTGTGTGAAGTCACAGAATGGAGGTGTGTGAAGTCAAAGAATGGAGGTGTGTGAAGTCACAGAATGGAGGTGTGTGAAGTCAAAATGGAGGTGTGTGAACTCATAGAATGGAGGTGTGTGAACTCATAGAATGGAAGTGTGTGAAGTCATGGAATGGAGGTGTGTGAAGTCAAAGAATGGAGGTGTGAAGTCAAACAATAAAGGTGTGTGAAGTCACAGAATGGAGGTGTGTGAAATCACAGAATGGAGGTGTGTGAAGTCAAAAAGGTGGTGTGTAGAGTCACAAATGGAGGTGTGTGAACTCATAGAATGGAGGTGTGTGAAGTCACAGAATTGATGTTTGTGAAGTCAGAATGGAGGTGTGTGAACTCACAATGGAGGTGTGTGAAGTCAAAGAATGGAGGTGTGCGAAGTCAAAGAATATAGGTGTGTGAAGTCATAGAATGGAGGTGTGTGAAGTGATAGAATGGAGGTGTTTAAAATCATAGAATGAAGGTGTGTGAAGTCACGGAATGAAGGTGTGTTAAGTCACAGAACGGAGGTGTGTGAACTCAGAATGGAGGTGTGTGAAGTCCCAGAATGGAGGTGTGGGAAGTCATAGAATGGAGTTGTGTGAAGTCACAGAATGGAGATGTGTGAATTCATAGAATGGAGGTGTGTGAAGTCATAGAATGGAGGTGTGTGAAGTCACAGAATGGAGGTGTGAGAAGTCAAAGAATGGAGGTGTGTGAAGTCAAAGAATGGAGGTGTGTGAAGTCATAGAATGGAAATGTGTGAAGTCATAGAATGGAGGTGTGTGAAGCCAGAATTGAGGTGTGTGAAGTCACAGAATTGAGGTGTGTGAACTCAGAATGGAGGTGTGTGAAGTCACAGAATGGAGATTTGTGAAATCATAGAATGGAGGTGTGTGAAGTCATAGAACGGATGTTTCTGAAGTAGAATGAAGGTGTGTGAAGTCATAGAATGGAGGTGTGTGAAGTCATCGAATGGAGGTGTGCGAAGTCATGGAATGGAGGTGTGTGAAGTCACAGAATGGAGGTGTGTGAAGTCAGAATGGAGTTGTGTGAAGTCATAGAATGGAGGTGTGTGAAGTCAGAATGGAGGTGTGTGAAGTCACATGATGGAGGTGTGTTGAGTCACAGAACGGAGGTGTTTGAACTCAGAATGGAGGTGTGTGAAGTCACAGAATGGAGGTGTGTGAAGTCATAGAATGGAGGTGTGTGAAATCATAGAATGGAGGTGTGGGAAGTCAGAGAATGGAGCAGTGTGAAGTCAGAATGGAGGTGTGCGAAGTCACAGAATGGAGGTGTGTGAAGTCATTTTATGGAGCTGTGTGAAGTCAGAATGGAGGTGTGTGAAGTCACAGAATGGAGGTGTGTGAACTCACAATAGAGGTGTGTGAAGTCTCAGAATCTAGGTTTGTGAAGTCATAGAATGGAGGTATGTGAAGTCATAGAATGGAGGTGTGTGAAGTCATAATGGAGGCGTGTAAAGTCACAGAATTCAGGTGTGTGATGTCACAGAATGGAGGTGTGTGAAGTCATAGAATGGAGGTGTGTGAAGTCAGAACGGAGGTGTGTGAACTCAGATTGGAGGTGTGGGAAATCACAATGGAGGTGTGTGAAGTTATAGATGGAGGTGTGTGAAGTCACAGAAAGGAGGGGTGTGAAGTCAAAGACTGGAGGTGTGTGAAGTCATAGAATGGAGGTGTGTGAATGCATAGAATGGAGGTGTGTGAAGTCATAGAATGGAGGTGTGTGAAGTCACAGAATGAAGGTGCGTTAAGTCACAGAATGGAGGTTTGTGAACTCAGACTGGAGGTGTGTGAAGTCACAGAATGGAGGTGTGGGAAGTCATAGAATGGAGTTGTGTGAAGTCACAGAATGGAGGTGTGTGAATTAATAGAATGGAGGTGTGAGAAATCATAGAATGGAGGTGTGTGAAGTCACAGAATGGAGGTGTGTGAAGTCACAGAATGGAGGTGTGTGAAGTCACAGAATGGAGGTGTGTGAACTCACAATGGAGGTGTGTGAAGTCAAAGAATGGAGGTGTGTGAAGTCATAGGATGGAATTGTGTGAAGTCATAGAATGGAGGTGTGTGAAGTCAAACAATAAAGGTGTGTGAAGTCACAGAATGGAGGTCTGTGAAGTCATGGAATGGAGGTGTGTTAAGTCACAGAATGGAGGCGTGTGAACTCAGAGAATGAAGGTGTGTGAACTCACAATGGAGGTGTGTGAAGTCACAGAATGGAGGTGTGTGAAGTCAAACAATAAAGGTGTGTGAAGTCACAGAATGGAGGTGTGTGAAATCACAGAATGGAGGTGTGTGAAGTCAAAAAGGTGGTGTGTAGAGTCACAAATGGAGGTGTGTGAACTCATAGAATGGAGGTGTGTGAAGTCACAGAATTGATGTTTGTGAAGTCAGAATGGAGGTGTGTGAACTCACAATGGAGGTGTGTGAAGTCAAAGAATGGAGGTGTGCGAAGTCAAAGAATATAGGTGTGTGAAGTCATAGAATGGAGGTGTGTGAAGTGATAGAATGGAGGTGTTTAAAATCATAGAATGAAGGTGTGTGAAGTCACGGAATGAAGGTGTGTTAAGTCACAGAACGGAGGTGTGTGAACTCAGAATGGAGGTGTGTGAAGTCCCAGAATGGAGGTGTGGGAAGTCATAGAATGGAGTTGTGTGAAGTCACAGAATGGAGATGTATGAATTCATAGAATGGAGGTGTGTGAAGTCATAGAATGGAGGTGTGTGAAGTCACAGAATGGAGGTGTGAGAAGTCAAAGAATGGAGGTGTGTGAAGTCACAGAATGGAGGTGTGTGAACGCACAATGGAGGTGTGTGAAGTCAAAGAATGGAGGTGTGTGAAGTCATAGAATGGAAATGTGTGAAGTCATAGAATGGAGGTGTGTGAAGCCAGAATTGAGGTGTGTGAAGTCACAGAATTGAGGTGTGTGAACTCAGAATGGAGGTGTGTGAAGTCACAGAATGGAGGTTTGTGAAATCATAGAATGGAGGTGTGTGAAGTCATAGAACGGATGTTTCTGAAGTAGAATGAAGGTGTGTGAAGTCATAGAATGGAGGTGTGTGAAGTCATCGAATGGAGGTGTGCGAAGACATGGAATGGAGGTGTGTGAAGTCACAGAATGGACGTGTGTGAAGTCAGAATGGAGTTGTGTGAAGTCATAGAATGGAGGTGTGTGAAGTCAGAATGGAGTTGTGTGAAGTCACAGAATGGAGGTGTGTTAAGTCACAGAACGGAGGTGTTTGAACTCAGAATGGAGGTGTGTGAAGTCACAGAATGGAGGTGTGTGAAGTCATAGAATGGAGGTGTGTGAAATCATAGAATGGAGGTGTGGGAAGTCAGAGAATGGAGCAGTGTGAAGTCAGAATGGAGGTGTGCGAAGTCACAGAATGGAGGTGTGTGAAGTCATTTTATGGAGCTGTGTGAAGTCAGAATGGAGGTGTGTGAAGTCACAGAATGGAGGTGTGTGAACTCACAATGGAGGTGTGTGAAGTCACAGAATCTAGGTTTGTGAAGTCATAGAATGGAGGTAGGTGAAGTCATAGAATGGAGGTGTGTGAAGTCATAATGGAGGCGTGTGAAGTCACAGAATTCAGGTGTGTGATGTCACAGAATGGAGGTGTGTGAAGTCATAGAATGGAGGTGTGTGAAGTCAGAACGGAGGTGTGTGAACTCAGATTGGAGGTGTGGGAAATCACAATGGAGGTGTGTGAAGTTATAGATGGAGGTGTGTGAAGTCACAGAAAGGAAGGGTGTGAAGTCAAAGACTGGAGGTGTGTGAAGTCATAGAATGGAGGTGTGTGAATGCATAGAATGGAGGTGTGTGAAGTCATAGAATGGAGGTGTGTGAAGTCACAGAATGAAGGTGCGTTAAGTCACAGAATGGAGGTTTGTGAACTCAGACTGGAGGTGTGTGAAGTCACAGAATGGAGGTGTGGGAAGTCATAGAATGGAGTTGTGTGAAGTCACAGAATGGAGGTGTGTGAATTAATAGAATGGAGGTGTGAGAAATCATAGAATGGAGGTGTGTGAAGTCACAGAATGGAGGTGTGTGAAGTCACAGAATGGAGGTGTGTGAAGTCACAGAATGGAGGTGTGTGAACTCACAATGGAGGTGTGTGAAGTCAAAGAATGGAGGTGTGTGAAGTCATAGGATGGAATTGTGTGAAGTCATAGAATGGAGGTGTGAGAAGTCAAACAATAAAGGTGTGTCAAGTCACAGAATGGAGGTCTGTGAAGTCATGGAATGGAGGTGTGTTAAGTCACAGAATGGAGGTGTGTGAACTCAGAGAATGAAGGTGTGTGAACTCACAATGGAGGTGTGTGAAGTCACAGAATGGAGGTGTGTGAAGTCAAACAATAAAGGTGTGTGAAGTCACAGAATGGAGGTCTGTGAAGTCATAGAATGGAGGTGTGTTAAGTCACAGAATGGAGGTGTGTGAACTGAGAGAATGGAGGTGTGTGAACTCAGAATGGAGGTGTGTGAAGTCACAGAACGGAGATTTGTGAAGTCATAGAATGGAGGTGCGTGAAGTCATAGAATGGATGTTTCTGAAGTAAGAATGAAGGTGTGTGAAGTCATAGAATGGAGGTGTGTGAAGTCAGAATGGAGGTGTGTGAAGTCATAGAATGGAGGTGTGTGAAGTCAGAATGGAGGTGTGTGAAGTCAAAGAATGGAGGTGTGTGAAGTCAAACAATAAAGGCGTGCGAAGTCACAGAATGGAGGTGTGTGAAATCACAGAATGGAGGTTTTTGACGTCAAAAAGGTAGTGTGTAGAGTCACAAATGGAGGTGTGTGAACTCATACAATGGAGGTGTGTGAAGTCAAAGAATGGAGGTGTGCGAAGTCATGGAATGGAGGTGTGTGAAGTCACAGAATGGAGGTGTGTGAAGTCACAGAATGGAGGTGTGTGAAGTCACAGAATGGAGATGTGTGAAGTCATAGAATGGACCTGTGTGAAGTCAGATTGGAGGTGTGTGAAGTCACAGAATGGAGGTGTGTGAACTCAGAATGGAGGTGTGTGAAGTCACAGAATGGAGGTGCGTGAAGTCATAGAATGGAGGTGTGTGAAGTCAGAATGGAGTTGTATGAAGTAATAGAATGGAGGTGTGTGATGTCAGAATGGAGGTGTGTGAAGTCATAGAATGGAGGTTTGTGAAGTCAGAATGGAGGTGTGTGAACTCATAGAATGGAGGTTTGTGAAGTCACAATGGAGGTGTGTGAGGTCATAGAATGGAGGTGTGTGAAGTCACAGAATGGAGGTGTATGAAGTCATAGAATGGAGCTGTGTGAAGTCAGATTGAAGGTGTGTGAAGTCACAGAATGGAGGTCTATGAACTCTGAATGGAGGTGTGTGAAGTCAGAGAATGGAGGTGTGTGAAGTCATAGAATGGAGGTGTGTGAAGTCATAGAATGGAGGTGTGTGAAGTCACAGAATTGATATTTGTGAAATCAGAATGGAGGTGTGTGAAGTCAGAATGGAGGTGTGTGAAGTCAGAATGGAGGTGTGTGAAGTCAGAATGGAGGTGTGGGAAGTCATAGAATGGAGGTGTGTGAAGTCATAGAATGGAGGTGTGTGAAGTCATAGAATTGATGTTTGTGAAGTAAGAATGAAGGTGTGTTAAGTCATAGAATGGAGGTGTTTGAAGGCACAGAATCGAGGTGTGTGAAGTCACAAAATGGAGGTGTGTGATCTCACAATGGAGGTGTATGAAGTCAAAGAATGGAGGTGTGTGAAGCCAGAATTGAGGTGTGTGAAGACACAGAAGTGAGGTGTGTGAACTCAGAATGAAGGTGTGTGAAGTCACAGAATGGATGTTTCTGAAGTAGAATGGAGGTGTGTGAAGTCATAGAATGGAGGTGTGTGAAGTCAAAATGGAGGTGTGCGAACTCATAAAATGGACATGTGTGAAGTCATGGAAAGGAGGTGTGTGAAGTCCAAAAATGGAGGTGGTCGAAGTCAAACAATGGTGGTGTGTGAAGTCACAGAATGGAGGTGTGTGAAGTCAAAGAATGGAAGTGTGTGAAGTCAAAATGGAGGTGTGTGAAGTCACAGAATGGAGGTGTGTGAAGTCACAGAATGGCGGTGTGTGAAGTCATAGAATGGAGGTGTGTGAAGTCATAGAATGGAGGTGTGTGAAGTCACAGAATGGAGGTGTGTGAAGTCACAGAATGGTGGTGTGTGAAGTCACAGAATGGAGGTGTGTCAAGTCAAAATGGAGGTGTGTGAACTCATAGAATGGAGGTGTGTGAACTCACAGAATGGAACTGTGTGAAGTCATGGAATGGAGGTGTCTGAAGTCAAAGAATGGAGGTGTGAATCACACAATACAGGTGTGTGAAGTCACAGAATGGAGGTGTGTGAAATCACAGAATGGAGGTGTGTGAAGTCAAAAAGGTGGTGTGTAGAGTCACAAATGGAGGTGTGTGAACTCATAGAATGGAGGTGTGTGAAGTCACAGAATTGATGTTTGTGAAGTCAGAATGGAGGTGTGTGAACTCACAATGGAGGTGTGTGAAGTCAAAGAATGGAGGTGTGTGAAGTCAAAGAATGGAAGTGTGTGAAGTCATAGAATGCAGGTGTGTGAAGTCATAGAATGGAGGTGTGTGAAGTCACAGAATTGATGTTTGTGAGGTCAGAATGGAGGTGTGTGAAGTCAGAATGGAGGTTTGTGAAGTCAGAGAATGGAGGTGTGTGAAGTCATAGAATGGAGGTGTGTGAAGTCATAGAATGGAGGTGTGTGAAGTCACAGAATTCATGTTTGTGAAGTCAGAATTGAGGTGTGTGAACTCACAATGGAGGTGTGTGAAGTCAAAGAATGGAGGTGTGTGAAGTCACAGAATTGATGTATGTGAAGTCAGAATGGAGGTGTGTGAAGTCAGAATGGGGGTGTGTGAAGTCATAGAATGGAGGTGAGTGAAGTCACAATGCAGTTGTGTGAACTCATAGAATGGAGATGTGTGAAGTCACAGAATGGAGGTGTGTGAAGTCATAGAATGGAGGTGTGTGAAGTCATAGAATGGAGGTGTGTGAAGTCATAGAATGGAGTTGTGTGAAGTCATAGAATGGATGTTTGTGAACTCATAGAATGGAGGTCTGTAAAGTCATAGAATTGATGTTTTTGAAGTAAGAATGTAGGAGTGTGAAGTCATAGAATGGAGGTGTGTGCAACCAAAATGGTGGTATGTGAACTCATAGAATGGATGTGTGTGAACTGATAGAGTGGAGGTGTGTGAAGTCATGGAATGGAAGTGTGTGAAGTCAAAATGGAGGTGTGTGAAGTCACAGAATGGAGGTTTGTGAAGTCACAGAATGGAGCTTTGTGAAGTCAAAATGGAGGTGTGTGAACTCAGAATGGAGGTGTGTGAAGTCACAGAACGGAGATTTGTGAAGTCATAGAATGGAGGTGCGTGAAGTCATAGAATGGATGTTTCTGAAGTAAGAATGAAGGTGTGTGAAGTCATAGAATGGAGGTGTGTGAAGTCAGAATGGAGGTGTGTGAAGTCATAGAATGGAGGTGTGTGAAGTCAGAATGGAGGTGTGTGAAGTCATAGAATGGAGGTGTGTGAAGTCAAACAATAAAGGCGTGTGAAGTCACAGAATGGAGGTGTGTGAAATCACAGAATGGAGGTTTTTGAAGTCAAAAAGGTGGTGTGTAGAGTCACAAATGGAGGTGTGTGAACTCATAGAATGGAGGTGTGTGAAGTCAAAGAATGGAAGTGTGCGAAGTCATGGAATGGAGGTGTGTGAACTCATAGAATGGAGGTGTGTGAAGTCACAATGGAGGTGTGTGAAGTCATAGAATGGAGGTGTGTGAAGTCATAGAATGGAGGTGAGTGAAGTCACAATGCAGGTGTGTGAACTCATAGAATGGAAATGTGTGAAGTCACAGAATGGAGGTGTGTGAAGTCATAGAATGGAGGTGTGTGAAGGCATAGAATGGAGGTGTGTGAAGTCACAGAATGGAGGTGTGTGAACTCAGAATGGAGGTGTGTGAAGTCACAGAAAGGAGGTGCGTGAAGTCATAGAATGGCGGTGTGTGAAGACAGAATGGAGTTGTATGAAGTAATAGAATGGAGGTGTGTGATGTCAGAATGGAGGTGTGTGAAGTCATAGAATGGAGGTGTGTGAAGTCAGAATGGAGGTGTGTGAACTCATAGAATGGAGGTGTGTGAAGTCACAATGGAGGTGTGTGAGGTCATAGAATGGAGGTGTGTGAAGTCACAGAATGGAGGTGTATGAAGTCATAGAATGGAGCTGTGTGAAGTCAGATTGGAGGTGTGTGAAGTCACAGAATGGAGGTCTATGAACTCTGAATGGAGGTGTGTGAAGTCAGAGAATGGAGGTGTGTGAAGTCATAGAATGGAGGTGTGTGAAGTCATAGAATGGAGGTGTGTGAAGTCACAGAATTGATATTTGTGAAGTCAGAATGGAGGTGTGTGAAGTCAGAATGGAGGTGTGTGAAGTCAGAATGTGTTGCTCCTCTCGGGGCAGCAACACAGGAACGGGGAGGGACACACAGGGCCAGCCTGTAGTCCCCCGGGAGCCGAGCGGGATGGTAAGTGTCGAAGACCCAGCCCTCCCCCAATCACCAGGGAAGAAAAAACCACGCTGAGTCAGAAGTAGTGTTAACCATGAAAGCGCATCAGATCTCTCTGCTCATCTTTCGTTCTCTCTGATGCTCTCTGATGCTCTCCTCCTTTATTGCGTCCGACAATGTTATATACTGTTAGGGTAGGAGAAGGTGGGCACTGGGAAGCTAGCCAATAGGAAGAGGGCCTCTGTGTTACCACTAAGGGTCTGGGTGGGCTTTCAGGTAGTGGGTAGGACAGGTGCAGGAAAGCGCGCGAGAATGGAGCTGTGTGAAGTAAGAATGGAGGTGTGTGAAGTCATAGAATGGAGGTGTGTGAACTCAAAATGGAGGTGTGTGAAGTCAAAGAATGGAGGTTTGTGAAGTCACAGAATGGAATTGTGTGTAGTTATAGAATGGAGGTGTGTGAAGCCAGAATTGAGGTGTGTGAAGTCACAGAATTGAGGTGTGTGAACTCAGAATGGAGGTGTGTGAAGTCACAGAATGGAGGTTTGTGAAGTCATAGAATGGAGGTGTGTCAAGTCATAGAATGGATGTTTCTGAAGTAGAATGAACGTGTGTGAAGTCATAGAATGGAGGTGTGTGAAGTCAAAATGGAGGTGTGTGAACTCATAAAGTGGAGATGTGTGAAGTCATGGAATGGAGGTGTGTGAAGTCCAAAATTGGAGGTGGGTGAAGTCAAACAATGGTGGTGTGTGAAGTCAAAGAATGGAGGTGTGTGAAGTCATCGAATGGAGGTGTGTGAAGTCATGGAATGGAGGTGTGTGAAGTCACAGAATGGAGGTGTGTGAAGTCACAGAATGGAGATGTGTGAAGTCACAGAATGGAGGTGTGTGAAGTCAGAGAATGGAGGTGTGTGAAGTCACAGAATGGAGGTGTGTGAACTCACAATGGAGGTGTGTGAAGTCAAACAATAAAGGTTTGTGAAGTCAAACAATGGAGGTGTGTGAAGTCACAGAATGGAGGTGTGTGAAGTCACAGAATGGAGGTGTGTGAAGTCACAGAATGGCGGTGTGTGAAGTCAGAATTGAGTTGTGTGTAGTCATAAAATGTAGGTGTGTGAAGTCAGAATGGGGGTGTGTGAAGTCATAGAATGTAGGTGTGTGAAGTCAGAATGGAGGTTTGTGAACTCATAGAATGGAGGTGTGAAGTCACAATGGAGGTGTGTGAAGTCATAGAATGGAGGTGTGTGAAGTCACAGTATGGAGATGTGTGAAATCATAGAATGGAGCTGTGTGAAGTCAGATTTGAGGAGTGTGAAGTCACAGAATGGAGGTGTGTGAACTCACAATGGAGGTGTGTGAAGTTACAGAATGGAGGTGTGAAGTCAGAGAATGTAGGTGTGTGAAGTTATAGAATGGAGGTGTGTGAAATCATAATGGAGGTGTGTGAAGTCATAGAATGGAGGTGTGTGAAGTCATAGAACTGATGTTTGTGAAGTAAGAATGAAGGTGTGTTAAGTCATAGAATGGAGGTGTTTGAAGGCACAGAATGGAGGTGTGTGAAGTCACAGAATGGAGGTGTGTGAACTCACAATGGAGGTGTGTGAAGTCAAAGAATGGAGGTGTGTGAAGTCAGAGAATGGAAGTGTGTGAAGTCATAGAATGAAGGTGTGTGAAGCCAGAATTGAGGTGTGTGAAGTCACAAAATTGAGGTGTGTGAACTCAGAATGAAGGTGTGTGAAGTCACAGAATGGAGGTTTGTGAAGTCATAGAATGGAGGTGTGTGAAGTCATAGAATTGATGTTTCTGAAGTAGAATGGAAGTGTGTGAAGTCATAGAATGGAGGTGTGTGAAATCAAAATGGAGGTGTGCGAACTCATAAAATGGAGATGTGTGAAGTCATGGAAAGGAGGTGTTTGAAGTCCAAAAATGGAGGTGTGTGAAGTCAAACAATGGTGGTGTGTGAAGTCACAGAATGGAGGTGTGTGAAGTCAAAGGATGGAAGTGTGTGAAGTCAAAATGGAGGTGTGTGAAGTCAAAGAAGGGAGGTGTGTGAAGTCACAGAATGGAGGTGTGTGAAGTCATAGAATGGAGGTGTGTGAAGTCACAGAATGGAGGTGTGTGAAGTCACAGAATGGAGGTGTGTGAAGTCACAGAATGGAGGTGTGTGAAGTCAAAATGGAGGGGTGTAAACTCATAGAATGGAGGTGTGTGAACTCATAGAATGGAAGTGTTTGAAGTCATGGAATGGAGGTGTGTGAAGTCAAAGAATGGAGGTGTGAACTCAAACAATAAAGGTGTGTGAAGTCACAGAATGGAGGTGTGTGAAATCACAGAATGGAGGTGTGTGAAGTCAAAAAGGTGGTGTGTAGAGTCACAAATGGAGGTGTGTGAACTCATAGAATGGAGGTGTGTGAAGTCAAAGAATGGAGGTGTGTGACGTCATAGAATGGAGGTGTGAGAAGTCATAGAATGGATGTTTCTGAAGTAAGAATGAAGGTGTGTGAAGTCATAGAATGGAGGTGTGTGAAGTCAAAATGGAGGTGTGTGAACTCATAGAATTGAGGTGTGTGAACTCATAGAATTGAGGTGTGTGAAGTCATGGAATGAAGGTGTGTGAAGTCAAAGAATTGAGGTGTGTGAAGTCAAAATGGAGGTGTGTGAAGTCACAGAATGGAGGTGTGTGAACTCACAATGGCGGTGTGTGAAGTCAAAAAATAAAGGAGTGTGAAGTCAAACAATGGTGGTGTGTGAAGTCACAGAAGGGAGGTGTGTGGAGTCAAAGAATGGAAGTGTGTGAAGTCAAAATGGAGGTGTGTGAAGTCATAGAATGGAGGTGTGTGAAGTCAAAATGGAGGTGTGCGAACTCATAAAATGGAGATGTGTGAAGTCATGGAAAGGAGGTGTTTGAAGTCCAAAAATGGAGGTGTGTGAAGTCAAACAATGGTGGTGTGTGAAGTCACAGAATGGAGGTGTGTGAAGTCAAAGAATGGAAGTGTGTGAAGTCACAGAATGGAGGTGTGTGAAGTCAAAGAATGGAAGTGTGTGAAGTGACAGAATGGAGGTGCGTGAAGTCACAGAATGGAGGTGCGTGAAGTCACAGAATGGAGGTGTGTGAAGTCATGGAATGGAGGTGTGTGAAGTCACAGAATGGCGGTGTGTGAAGTCACAGAATGGCGGTGTGTGAAGTCAGAATGGAGTTGTGTGAAGTCATAGAATGTAGGTGTGTGAAGTCAGAATGGAGGTGTGTGAAGTCATAGAATGGAGGTGTGTGAAGTCAGAATGGAGGTGTGTGAACTCATAGAATGGACGTGTGTGAAGTCATGGAATGAAGGTGTGTGAAGTCAAAGAATGGAGGTGTGTGAAGTCAGAATGGAGTTGTGTGAAGTCATAGAATGAAGGTGTGTGAAGTCAGAATGGAGGTGTGTGAAGTCATAGAATGGAGGTGTGTGAAGTCAGAATGGAGGTGTGTGAACTCATAGAATGGAGGTGTGTGAAGTCACAATGGAGGTGTGTGAAGTCATAGAATGGAGGTGTGTGAAATCACAGAATGGAGGTGTGTGAAGTCAAAAAGGTGGTGTGTAGAGTCACAAATGGAGGTGTGTGAACTCATAGAATGGAGGTGTGTGAAGTCAAAGAATGGAGGTGTGTGACGTCATAGAATGGAGGTGTGAGAAGTCATAGAATGGATGTTTCTGAAGTAAGAATGAAGGTGTGTGAAGTCATAGAATGGAGGTGTGTGAAGTCAAAATGGAGGTGTGTGAACTCATAGAATTGAGGTGTGTGAACTCATAGAATTGAGGTGTGTGAAGTCATGGAATGAAGGTGTGTGAAGTCAAAGAATTGAGGTGTGTGAAGTCAAAATGGAGGTGTGTGAAGTCACAGAATGGAGGTGTGTGAACTCACAATGGCGGTGTGTGAAGTCAAAAAATAAAGGAGTGTGAAGTCAAACAATGGTGGTGTGTGAAGTCACAGAATGGAGGTGTGTGAAGTCAAAGAATGGAAGTGTGTGAAGTCAAAATGGAGGTGTGTGAAGTCATAGAATGGAGGTGTGTGAAGTCAAAATGGAGGTGTGCGAACTCATAAAATGGAGATGTGTGAAGTCATGGAAAGGAGGTGTTTGAAGTCCAAAAATGGAGGTGTGTGAAGTCAAACAATGGTGGTGTGTGAAGTCACAGAATGGAGGTGTGTGAAGTCAAAGAATGGAAGTGTGTGAAGTCACAGAATGGAGGTGTGTGAAGTCAAAGAATGGAAGTGTGTGAAGTCAAAATGGAGGTGTGTGAAGTGACAGAATGGAGGTGTGTGAAGTCACAGAATGGAGGTGCGTGAAGTCACAGAATGGAGGTGTGTGAAGTCATCGAAAGGAGGTGTGTGAAGTCAGAATGGAGGTGTGTGAAGTCACAGAATGGAGGTGTGTTAAGTCACAGAACGGCGGTGTTTGAACCCAGAATGGAGGTGTGTGAAGTCAAAATGGAGGTGTGTGAAGTCACAGAATGGAGGTGTGTGAACTCACAATGGCGGTGTGTGAAGTCAAAAAATAAAGGAGTGTGAAGTCAAACAATGGTGGTGTGTGAAGTCACAGAATGGAGGTGTGTGAAGTCAAAGAATGGAAGTGTGTGAAGTCAAAATGGAGGTGTGTGAAGTCATAGAATGGAGGTGTGTGAAGTCAAAATGGAGGTGTGCGAACTCATAAAATGGAGATGTGTGAAGTCATGGAAAGGAGGTGTTTGAAGTCCAAAAATGGAGGTGTGTGAAGTCAAACAATGGTGGTGTGTGAAGTCACAGAATGGAGGTGTGTGAAGTCAAAGAATGGAAGTGTGTGAAGTCACAGAATGGAGGTGTGTGAAGTCAAAGAATGGAAGTGTGTGAAGTGACAGAATGGAGGTGTGTGAAGTCACAGAATGGAGGTGCGTGAAGTCACAGAATGGAGGTGCGTGAAGTCACAGAATGGAGGTGTGTGAAGTCATGGAATGGAGGTGTGTGAAGTCACAGAATGGCGGTGTGTGAAGTCACAGAATGTAGGTGTGTGAAGTCAGAATGGAGGTGTGTGAAGTCATAGAATGGAGGTGTGTGAAGTCAGAATGGAGGTGTGTGAACTCATAGAATGGACGTGTGTGAAGTCATGGAATGAAGTTGTGTGAAGTCAAAGAATGGAGGTGTGTGAAGTCAGAATGGAGTTGTGTGAAGTCATAGAATGAAGGTGTGTGAAGTCAGAATGGAGGTGTGTGAAGTCATAGAATGGAGGTGTGTGAAGTCAGAATGGAGGTGTGTGAACTCATAGAATGGAGGTGTGTGAAGTCACAATGGAGGTGTGTGAAGTCATAGAATGGAGGTGTGTGAAATCACAGAATGGAGGTGTGTGAAGTCAAAAAGGTGGTGTGTAGAGTCACAAATGGAGGTGTGTGAACTCATAGAATGGAGGTGTGTGAAGTCAAAGAATGGAGGTGTGTGACGTCATAGAATGGAGGTGTGAGTAGTCATAGAATGGATGTTTCTGAAGTAAGAATGAAGGTGTGTGAAGTCATATAATGGAGGTGTGTGAAGTCAAAATGGAGGTGTGTGAACTCATAGAATTGAGGTGTGTGAACTCATAGAATTGAGGTGTGTGAAGTCATGGAATGAAGGTGTGTGAAGTCAAAGAATTGAGGTGTGTGAAGTCAAAATGGACGTGTGTGAAGTCACAGAATGGAGGTGTGTGATCTCACAATGGCGGTGTGTGAAGTCAAAAAATAAAGGAGTGTGAAGTCAAACAATGGTGGTGTGTGAAGTCACAGAATGGAGGTGTGTGAAGTCAAAGAATGGAAGTGTGTGAAGTCAAAATGGAGGTGTGTGAAGTCATAGAATGGAGGTGTGTGAAGTCAAAATGGAGGTGTGCGAACTCATAAAATGGAGATGTGTGAAGTCATGGAAAGGAGGTGTTTGAAGTCCAAAAATGGAGGTGTGTAAAGTCAAACAATGGTGGTGTGTGAAGTCACAGAATGGAGGTGTGTGAAGTCAAAGAATGGAAGTGTGTGAAGTCACAGAATGGAGGTGTGTGAAGTCAAAGAATGGAAGTGTGTGAAGTCAATATGGAGGTGTGTGAAGTGACAGAATGGAGGTGTGTGAAGTCACAGAATGGAGGTGCGTGAAGTCACAGAATGGAGGTGTGTGAAGTCATCGAAAGGAGGTGTGTGAAGTCATGGAATGGAGGTGTGTGAAGTCACAGAATGGCGGTGTGTGAAGTCAGAATGGAGTTGTGTGAAGTCATAGAATGTAGGTGTGTGAAGTCAGAATGGAGGTGTGTGAAGTCATAGAATGGAGGTGTGTGAAGTCAGAATGGAGGTGTGTGAACTCATAGAATGGAGGTGTGTGAAGTCATGGAATGAAGGTGTGTGAAGTCAAAGAATGGAGGTGTGTGAAGTCAGAATGGAGTTGTGTGAAGTCATAGAATAAAGGTGTGTGAAGTCACAGAATGGAGGTCTGTGAAGTCATAGAATGGAGGTGTGTGAAGTCACAGAATGGAGGTGTGTGAACTGAGAGAATGGAGGTGTGTGAACTCAGAATGGAGGTGTGTGAAGTCACAGAACGGAGATTTGTGAAGTCATAGAATGGAGGTGCGTGAAGTCATAGAATGGATGTTTCTGAAGTAAGAATGAAGGTGTGTGAAGTCATAGAATGGAGGTGTGTGAAGTCAGAATGGAGGTGTGTGAAGTCATAGAATGGAGGTGTGTGAAGTCAGAATGGAGGTGTGTGAAGTCAAAGAATGGAGGTGTGTGAAGTCAAACAATAAAGGCGTGTGAAGTCAAAGAATTGAGGTGTGTGAAATCACAGAATGGAGGTTTTTGAAGTCAAAAAGGTGGTGTGTAGAGTCACAAATGGAGGTGTGTGAACTCATAGAATGGAGGTGAGTGAAGTCAAAGAATGTAGGTGTGCGAAGTCATGGAATGGAGGTGTGTGAAGTCACAGAATGGAGGTGTGTTAAGTCAGAATGGAGTTGTGTGAAGTCATAGAATGGAGGTGTGTGAAGTCAGAATGGAGGTGTGTGAAGTCATAGAATGGAGGTGTGTGAAGTCAGAATGGAGGTGTGTGAAGTCATAGAATGGAGGTGTGTGAAGTCAGAATGGAGGTGTGTGAACTCATAGAATGGACATGTGTGAAGTCATGGAATGAAGGTGTGTGAAGTCAAAGAATGGAGGTGTGTGAATCAGAATGGAGTTGTGTGAAGTCATAGAATGAAGGTGTGTGAAGTCAGAATGGAGGTGTGTGAAGTCATAGAATGGAGGTGTGTGAAGTCAGAATGGAGGTGTGTGAACTCATAGAATGGAGGTGTGTGAAGTCACAATGGAGGTGTGTGAAGTCATAGAATGGAGGTGTGTGAAATCACAGAATGGAGGTGTGTGAAGTCAAAAAGGTGGTGTGTAGAGTCACAAATGGAGGTGTGTGAACTCATAGAATGGAGGTGTGTGAAGTCAAAGAATGGAGGTGTGTGACGTCATAGAATGGAGGTGTGAGAAGTCATAGAATGGATGTTTCTGAAGTAAGAATGAAGGTGTGTGAAGTCATAGAATGGAGGTGTGTGAAGTCAAAATGGAGGTGTGTGAACTCATAGAATTGAGGTGTGTGAACTCATAGAATTGAGGTGTGTGAAGTCATGGAATGAAGGTGTGTGAAGTCAAAGAATTGAGGTGTGTGAAGTCAAAATGGAGGTGTGTGAAGTCACAGAATGGAGGTGTGTGAACTCACAATGGCGGTGTGTGAAGTCAAAAAATAAAGGAGTGTGAAGTCAAACAATGGTGGTGTGTGAAGTCACAGAATGGAGGTGTGTGAAGTCAAAGAATGGAAGTGTGTGAAGTCAAAATGGAGGTGTGTGAAGTCATAGAATGGAGGTGTGTGAAGTCAAAATGGAGGTGTGCGAACTCATAAAATGGAGATGTGTGAAGTCATGGAAAGGAGGTGTTTGAAGTCCAAAAATGGAGGTGTGTGAAGTCAAACAATGGTGGTGTGTGAAGTCACAGAATGGAGGTGTGTGAAGTCAAAGAATGGAAGTGTGTGAAGTCACAGAACGGAGGTGTGTGAAGTCAAAGAATGGAAGTGTGTGAAGTGACAGAATGGAGGTGTGTGAAGTCACAGAATGGAGGTGCGTGAAGTCACAGAATGGAGGTGCGTGAAGTCACAGAATGGAGGTGTGTGAAGTCATGGAATGGAGGTGTGTGAAGTCACAGAATGGCGGTGTGTGAAGTCACAGAATGGCGGTGTGTGAAGTCAGAATGGAGTTGTGTGAAGTCATAGAATGTAGGTGTGTGAAGTCAGAATGGAGGTGTGTGAAGTCATAGAATGGAGGTGTGTGAAGTCAGAATTGAGGTGTGTGAACTCATAGAATGGACGTGTGTGAAGTCATGGAATGAAGGTGTGTGAAGTCAAAGAATGGAGGTGTGTGAAGTCAGAATGGAGTTGTGTGAAGTCATAGAATGAAGGTGTGTGAAGTCAGAATGGAGGTGTGTGAAGTCATAGAATGGAGGTGTGTGAAGTCAGAATGGAGGTGTGTGAACTCATAGAATGGAGGTGTGTGAAGTCACAATGGAGGTGTGTGAAGTCATAGAATGTAGGTGTGTGAAATCACAGAATGGAGGTGTGTGAAGTCAAAAAGGTGGTGTGTAGAGTCACAAATGGAGGTGTGTGAACTCATAGAATCAGGTGTGTGAAGTCAAAGAATGGAAGTGTGTGAAGTCAAAATGGAGGTGTGTGAAGTGACAGAATGGAGGTGTGTGAAGTCACAGAATGGAGGTGCGTGAAGTCACAGAATGGAGGTGTGTGAAGTCATCGAAAGGAGGTGTGTGAAGTCATGGAATGGAGGTGTGTGAAGTCACAGAATGGCGGTGTGTGAAGTCAGAATGGAGTTGTGTGAAGTCATAGAATGTAGGTGTGTGAAGTCAGAATGGAGGTGTGTGAAGTCATAGAATGGAGGTGTGTGAAGTCAGAATGGAGGTGTGTGAACTCATAGAATGGAGGTGTGTGAAGTCATGGAATGAAGGTGTGTGAAGTCAAAGAATGGAGGTGTGTGAAGTCAGAATGGAGTTGTGTGAAGTCATAAAATGAAGGTGTGTGAAGTCAGAATGGATGTGTGTGAAGTCATAGAATGGAGGTGTGTGAAGTCAGAATGGAGGTGTGTGAACTCATAGAATGGAGGTGTGTGAAGTCACAATGGAGGTGTGTGAAGTCATAGAATGGAGGTGTGTGAAGTCACAGAATGGAGGTGTGTGAAGTCATAGAATGGAGTTGTGTGAAGTCAGATTGGAGGTGTGTGAAGTCACAGAATGGAAGTGTGTGAACTCAGAATAGAGGTGTGTGAAGTCACAGAATGGAGGTGTGTGAAGTCATAGAATGGAGGTGTGTGAAGTCATAGAATGGATGTGTGTGAAGTCATAATGGAGGTGTGAAGTCACAGAATTGAGGTGTGTGAAGTCACAGAATGGAGGTGTGTGAAGTCATAGAATGGAGGTGTTTGAAGGCACAGAATGGAGGTGTGTGAAGTCATAGAATGGAGCTGTGTGAAGTCAGAATTGAGGTGTGTGAAGTCACAGAATGGAGGTGTGCGAACTCAGAATGGAGGTGTGGGAAGTCACAGAATGGAGGTGTGTTAGGTCACAGAACGGAGGTGTTTGAACTCTAAATGGAGGTGTGTGAAGTCACAGAATGGAGGTGTGTGAAGTCATAGAATGGAGGTGTGTGAAATCATAGAATGGAGGTGTGGGAAGTCAGAGAATGGAGCTGTGTGAAGTCAGAATTGAGGTGTGCGAAGTCACAGAATGGAGGTGTGTGAAGTCATTTTATGGAGCTGTGTGAAGTCAGAATGGAGGTGTGTGAAGTCACAGAATGGAGGTGTGTAAACTCACAATGGAGGTGTGTGAAGTCACAGAATCTAGGTGTGTGAAGTCATAGAATGGAGGTGTGTGAAGTCATAGAATGGCGGTGTGTGAAGTCATAATGGAGGCGTGTGAAGTCACAGAATTCAGGTGTGTGAAGTCACAGAATGGAGGTGTGTGAAGTCATAGAATGGAGGTGTGTGAAGTCAGAACGGAGGTGTGTGAACTCAGATTGGAGGTGTGGGAAGTCACAATGGAGGTGTGTGAAGTTATAGATGGAGGTGTGTGAAGTCACAGAAAGGAGGGGTGTGAAGTCAAAGACTGGAGGTGTGTGAAGTCATAGAATGGAGGTGTGTGGACGCATAGAATGGAGGTGTGTGAAGTCATAGAATGGAGGTGTGTGAAGTCACAGAATGAAGGTTTGTGAACTCAGACTGGAGGTGTGTGAAGTCACAGAATGGAGGTGTGTGAAGCCAGAATTGAGGTGTGTGAAGTCACAGAATTGAGGTGTGTGAACTCAGAATGGAGGTGTGTGAAGTCACAGAATGGAGGTTTGTGAAATCATAGAATGGAGGTGTGTGAAGTCATATAACGGATGTTTCTGAAGTAGAATGAAGGTGTGTGAAGTCATAGAATGGAGGTGTGTGAAGTCATCGAATGGAAGTGTGCGAAGTCATGGAATGGAGGTGTGTGAAGTCACAGAATGGAGGTGTGTGAAGTCAGAATGGAGTTGTGTGAAGTCATAGAATGGAGGTGTGTGAAGTCAGAATGGAGGTGTGTGAAGTCACAGAATGGAGGTGTGTTAAGTCACAGAACGGAGGTGTTTGAACTCAGAATGGAGGTGTGTGAAGTCACAGAATGGAGGTGTGTGAAGTCATAGAATGGAGGTGTGTGAAATCATAGAATGGAGGTGTGGGAAGTCAGAGAATGGAGCAGTGTGAAGTCAGAATGGAGGTGTGCGAAGTCACAGAATGGAGGTGTGTGAAGTCATTTTATGGAGCTGTGTGAAGTCAGAATGGAGGTGTGTGAAGTCACAGAATGGAGGTGTGTGAACTCACAATGGAGGTGTGTGAAGTCACAGAATCTAGGTTTGTGAAGTCATAGAATGGAGGTATGTGAAGTCATAGAATGGAGGTGTGTGAAGTCATAATGGAGGCGTGTGAAGTCACAGAATTCAGGTGTGTAATGTCACAGAATGGAGGTGTGTGAAGTCATAGAATGGAGGTGTGTGAAGTCAGAACGGAGGTGTGTGAACTCAGATTGGAGGTGTGGGAAATCACAATGGAGGTGTGTGAAGTTATAGATGGAGGTGTGTGAAGTCACAGAAAGGAGGGGTGTGAAGTCAAAGACTGGAGGTGTGTGAAGTCATAGAATGGAGGTGTGTGAATGCATAGAATGGAGGTGTGTGAAGTCACAGAATGAAGGTGCGTTAAGTCACAGAATGGAGGTTTGTGAACTCAGACTGGAGGTGTGTGAAGTCACAGAATGGAGGTGTGGGAAGTCATAGAATGGAGTTGTGTGAAGTCACAGAATGGAGGTGTGTGAATTAATAGAATGGAGGTGTGAGAAATCATAGAATGGAGGTGTGTGAAGTCACAGAATGGAGGTGTGTGAAGTCACAGAATGGAGGTGTGTGAAGTCACAGAATGGAGGTGTGTGAACTCACAATGGAGGTGTGTGAAGTCAAAGAATGGAGGTGTGTGAAGTCATAGGATGGAATTGTGTGAAGTCATAGAATGGAGGTGTGTGAAGTCAAACAATAAAGGTGTGTGAAGTCACAGAATGGAGGTCTGTGAAGTCATGGAATGGAGGTGTGTTAAGTCACAGAATGGAGGTGTGTGAACTCAGAGAATGAAGGTGTGTGAACTCACAATGGAGGTGTGTGAAGTCACAGAATGGAGGTGTGTGAAGTCAAACAATAAAGGTGTGTGAAGTCACAGAATGGAGGTCTGTGAAGTCATAGAATGGAGGTGTGTTAAGTCACAGAATGGAGGTGTGTGAACTGAGAGAATGGAGGTGTGTGAACTCAGAATGGAGGTGTGTGAAGTCACAGAACGGAGATTTGTGAAGTCATAGAATGGAGGTGCGTGAAGTCATAGAATGGATGTTTCTGAAGTAAGAATGATGGTGTGTGAAGTCATAGAATGGAGGTGTGTGAAGTCAGAATGGAGGTGTGTGAAGTCATAGAATGGAGGTGTGTGAAGTCAGAATGGAGGTGTGTGAAGTCAAAGAATGGAGGTGTGTGAAGTCAAACAATAAAGGCGTGTGAAGTCACAGAATTGAGGTGTGTGAAATCACAGAATGGAGGATTTTGAAGTCAAAAAGGTGGTGTGTAGAGTCACAAATGGAGGTGTGTGAACTCATAGAATGGAGGTGTGTGAAGTCAAAGAATGTAGGTGTGCGAAGTCATGGAATGGAGGTGTGTGAAGTCACAGAATGGAGGTGTGTTAAGTCAGAATGGAGTTGTGTGAAGTCATAGAATGGAGGTGTGTGAAGTCAGAATGGAGGTGTGTGAAGTCATAGAATGGAGGTGTGTGAAGTCAGAATGGAGGTGTGTGAAGTCATAGAATGGAGGTGTGTGAAGTCAGAATGGAGGTGTGTGAACTCATAGAATGGAGGTGTGTGAAGTCATGGAATGAAGGTGTGTGAAGTCAAAGAATGGAGGTGTGTGAAGTCAGAATGGAGTTGTGTGAAGTCATAGAATGAAAGTGTGTGAAGTCAGAATGGAGGTGTGTGAAGTCATAGAATGGAGGTGTGTGAAGTCAGAATGGAGGTGTGTGAACTCATAGAATGGAGGTGTGTGAAGTCACAATGGAGGTGTGTGAAGTCATAGAATGGAGGTGTGTGAAATCACAGAATGGAGGTGTGTGAAGTCAAAAAGGTGGTGTGTAGAGTCACAAATGGAGGTGTGTGAACTCATAGAATCAGGTGTGTGAAGTCAAAGAATGGAGGTGTGTGACGTCATAGAATGGAGGTGTGAGAAGTCATAGAATGGATGTTTCTGAAGTAAGAATGAAGGTGTGTGAAGTCATAGAATGGAGGTGTGTGAAGTCAAAATGGAGGTGTGTGAACTCATAGAATTGAGGTGTGTGAACTCATAGAATTGAGGTGTGTGAAGTCATGGAATGAAGGTGTGTGAAGTCAAAGAATTGAGGTGTGTGAAGTCAAAATGGAGGTGTGTGAAGTCACAGAATGGAGGTGTGTGAACTCACAATGGCGGTGTGTGAAGTCAAAAAATAAAGGAGTGTGAAGTCAAACAATGGTGGTGTGTGAAGTCACAGAATGGAGGTGTGTGAAGTCAAAGAATGGAAGTGTGTGAAGTCAAAATGGAGGTGTGTGAAGTCATAGAATGGAGGTGTGTGAAGTCAAAATGGAGGTGTGCGAACTCATAAAATGGAGATGTGTGAAGTCATGGAAAGGAGGTGTTTGAAGTCCAAAAATGGAGGTGTGTGAAGTCAAACAATGGTGGTGTGTGAAGTCACAGAATGGAGGTGTGTGAAGTCAAAGAATGGAAGTGTGTGAAGTCACAGAATGGAGGTGTGTGAAGTCAAAGAATGGAAGTGTGTGAAGTGACAGAATGGAGGTGTGTGAAGTCACAGAATGGAGGTGCGTGAAGTCACAGAATGGAGGTGCGTGAAGTCACAGAATGGAGGTGTGTGAAGTCATGGAATGGAGGTGTGAGAAGTCACAGAATGGCGGTGTGTGAAGTCACAGAATGGCGGTGTGTGAAGTCAGAATGGAGTTGTGTGAAGTCATAGAATGTAGGTGTGTGAAGTCAGAATGGAGGTGTGTGAAGTCATAGAATGGAGGTGTGTGAAGTCAGAATGGAGGTGTGTGAACTCATAGAATGGACGTGTGTGAAGTCATGGAATGAAGGTGTGTGAAGTCAAAGAATGGAGGTGTGTGAAGTCAGAATGGAGTTGTGTGAAGTCATAGAATGAAGGTGTGTGAAGTCAGAATGGAGGTGTGTGAAGTCATAGAATGGAGGTGTGTGAAGTCAGAATGGAGGTGTGTGAACTCATAGAATGGAGGTGTGTGAAGTCACAATGGAGGTGTGTGAAGTCATAGAATGGAGGTGTGTGAAATCACAGAATGGAGGTATGTGAAGTCAAAAAGGTGGTGTGTAGAGTCACAAATGGAGGTGTGTGAACTCATAGAATGGAGGTGTGTGAAGTCAAAGAATGGAGGTGTGTGACGTCATAGAATGGAGGTGTGAGAAGTCATAGAATGGATGTTTCTGAAGTAAGAATGAAGGTGTGTGAAGTCATAGAATGGAGGTGTGTGAAGTCAAAATGGAGGTGTGTGAACTCATAGAATTGAGGTGTGTGAACTCATAGAATTGAGGTGTGTGAAGTCATGGAATGAAGGTGTGTGAAGTCAAAGAATTGAGGTGTGTGAAGTCAAAATGGAGGTGTGTGAAGTCACAGAATGGAGGTGTGTGAACTCACAATGGCGGTGTGTGAAGTCAAAAAATAAAGGAGTGTGAAGTCAAACAATGGTGGTGTGTGAAGTCACAGAATGGAGGTGTGTGAAGTCAAAGAATGGAAGTGTGTGAAGTCAAAATGGAGGTGTGTGAAGTCATAGAATGGAGGTCTGTGAAGTCAAAATGGAGGTGTGCGAACTCATAAAATGGAGATGTGTGAAGTCATGGAAAGGAGGTGTTTGAAGTCCAAAAATGGAGGTGTGTGAAGTCAAACAATGGTGGTGTGTGAAGTCACAGAATGGAGGTGTGTGAAGTCAAAGAATGGAAGTGTGTGAAGTCACAGAATGGAGGTGTGTGAAGTCAAAGAATGGAAGTGTGTGAAGTCAAAATGGAGGTGTGTGAAGTGACAGAATGGAGGTGTGTGAAGTCACAGAATGGAGGTGCGTGAAGTCACAGAATGGAGGTGTGTGAAGTCATCGAAAGGAGGTGTGTGAAGTCATGGAATGGAGGTGTGTGAAGTCACAGAATGGCGGTGTGTGAAGTCAGAATGGAGTTGTGTGAAGTCATAGAATGTAGGTGTGTGAAGTCAGAATGGAGGTGTGTGAAGTCATAGAATGGAGGTGTGTGAAGTCAGATTGGAGGTGTGTGAACTCATAGAATGGAGGTGTGTGAAGTCACAGAATGGAGGTGTGTGAAGTCACAGAATTGAGGTGTGTGAAGTCACAGAATGGAGGTGTGTGAAGTCATAGAATGGAGGTGTTTGAAGGCACAGAATGGAGGTGTGTGAAGTCATAGAATGGAGCTGTGTGAAGTCAGAATGGAGGTGTGTGAAGTCACAGAATGGAGGTGTGCGAACTCAGAATGGAGGTGTGGGAAGTCACAGAATGGAGGTGTGTTAGGTCACAGAACGGAGGTGTTTGAACTCTGAATGGAGGTGTGTGAAGTCACAGAATGGAGGTGTGTGAAGTCATAGAATGGAGGTGTGTGAAATCATAGAATGGAGGTGTGGGAAGTCAGAGAATGGAGCTGTGTGAAGTCAGAATTGAGGTGTGCGAAGTCACAGAATGGAGGTGTGTGAAGTCATTTTATGGAGCTGTGTGAAGTCAGAATGGAGGTGTGTGAAGTCACAGAATGGAGGTGTGTAAACTCACAATGGAGGTGTGTGAAGTCACAGAATCTAGGTGTGTGAAGTCATAGAATGGAGGTGTGTGAAGTCATAGAATGGCGGTGTGTGAAGTCATAATGGAGGCGTGTGAAGTCACAGAATTCAGGTGTGTGAAGTCACAGAATGGAGGTGTGTGAAGTCATAGAATGGAGGTGTGTGAAGTCAGAACGGAGGTGTGTGAACTCAGATTGGAGGTGTGGGAAGTCACAATGGAGGTGTGTGAAGTTATAGATGGAGGTGTGTGAAGTCACAGAAAGGAGGGGTGTGAACGCATAGAATGGAGGTGTGTGAAGTCATAGAATGGAGGTGTGTGAAGTCACAGAATGAAGGTTTGTGAACTCAGACTGGAGGTGTGTGAAGTCACAGAATGAAGGTGCGTTAAGTCACAGAATGGAGGTTTGTGAACTCAGACTGGAGGTGTGTGAAGTCACAGAATGGAGGTGTGGGAAGTCATAGAATGGAGTTGTGTGAAGTCACAGAATGGAGGTGTGTGAATTAATAGAATGGAGGTGTGAGAAATCATAGAATGGAGGTGTGTGAAGTCACAGAATGGAGGTGTGTGAAGTCACAGAATGGAGGTGTGTGAAGTCACAGAATGGAGGTGTGTGAACTCACAATGGAGGTGTGTGAAGTCAAAGAATGGAGGTGTGTGAAGTCATAGGATGGAATTGTGTGAAGTCATAGAATGGAGGTGTGTGAAGTCAAACAATAAAGGTGTGTGAAGTCACAGAATGGAGGTCTGTGAAGTCATGGAATGGAGGTGTGTTAAGTCACAGAATGGAGGTGTGTGAACTCAGAGAATGAAGGTGTGTGAACTCACAATGGAGGTGTGTGAAGTCACAGAATGGAGGTGTGTGAAGTCAAACAATAAAGGTGTGTGAAGTCACAGAATGGAGGTCTGTGAAGTCATAGAATGGAGGTGTGTTAAGTCACAGAATGGAGGTGTGTGAACTGAGAGAATGGAGGTGTGTGAACTCAGAATGGAGGTGTGTGAAGTCACAGAACGGAGATTTGTGAAGTCATAGAATGGAGGTGCGTGAAGTCATAGAATGGATGTTTCTGAAGTAAGAATGAAGGTGTGTGAAGTCATAGAATGGAGGTGTGTGAAGTCAGAATGGAGGTGTGTGAAGTCATAGAATGGAGGTGTGTGAAGTCAGAATGGAGGTGTGTGAAGTCAAAGAATGGAGGTGTGTGAAGTCAAACAATAAAGGCGTGTGAAGTCACAGAATGGAGTGTGTGAACTCACAATGGCGGTGTGTGAAGTCAAAAAATAAAGGAGTGTGAAGTCAAACAATGGTGGTGTGTGAAGTCACAGAATGGAGGTGTGTGAAGTCAAAGAATGGAAGTGTGTGAAGTCAAAATGGAGGTGTGTGAAGTCATAGAATGGAGGTGTGTGAAGTCAAAATGGAGGTGTGCGAACTCATAAAATGGAGATGTGTGAAGTCATGGAAAGGAGGTGTTTGAAGTCCAAAAATGGAGGTGTGTGAAGTCAAACAATGGTGGTGTGTGAAGTCACAGAATGGAGGTGTGTGAAGTCAAAGAATGGAAGTGTGTGAAGTCACAGAATGGAGGTGTGTGAAGTCAAAGAATGGAAGTGTGTGAAGTCAAAATGGAGGTGTGTGAAGTGACAGAATGGAGGTGTGTGAAGTCACAGAATGGAGGTGCGTGAAGTCACAGAATGGAGGTGTGTGAAGTCATCGAAAGGAGGTGTGTGAAGTCATGGAATGGAGGTGTGTGAAGTCACAGAATGGCGGTGTGTGAAGTCAGAATGGAGTTGTGTGAAGTCATAGAATGTAGGTGTGTGAAGTCAGAATGGAGGTGTGTGAAGTCATAGAATGGAGGTGTGTGAAGTCAGAATGGAGGTGTGTGAACTCATAGAATGGAGGTGTGTGAAGTCATGGAATGAAGGTGTGTGAAGTCAAAGAATGGAGGTGTGTGAAGTCAGAATGGAGTTGTGTGAAGTCATAGAATGAAGGTGTGTGAAGTCAGAATGGAGGTGTGTGAAGTCATAGAATGGAGGTGTGTGAAGTCAGAATGGAGGTGTGTGAACTCATAGAATGGAGGTGTGTGAAGTCACAATGGAGGTGTGTGAAGTCATAGAATGGAGGTGTGTGAAGTCACAGAATGGAGGTGTGTGAAGTCATAGAATGGAGTTGTGTGAAGTCAGATTGGAGGTGTGTGAAGTCACAGAATGTAAGTGTGTGAACTCAGAATAGAGGTGTGTGAAGTCACAGAATGGAGGTGTGTGAAGTCATAGAATGTAGGTGTGTGAAGTCATAGAATGGATGTGTGTGAAGTCATAATGGAGGTGTGAAGTCACAGAATTGAGGTGTGTGAAGTCACAGAATGGAGGTGTGTGAAGTCATAGAATGGAGGTGTTTGAAGGCACAGAATGGAGGTGTGTGAAGTCATAGAATGGAGCTGTGTGAAGTCAGAATGGAGGTGTGTGAAGTCACAGAATGGAGGTGTGCGAACTCAGAATGGAGGTGTGGGAAGTCACAGAATGGAGGTGTGTTAGGTCACAGAACGGAGGTGTTTGAACTCTGAATGGAGGTGTGTGAAGTCACAGAATGGAGGTGTGTGAAGTCATAGAATGGAGGTGTGTGAAATCATAGAATGGAGGTGTGGGAAGTCAGAGAATGGAGCTGTGTGAAGTCAGAATTGAGGTGTGCGAAGTCACAGAATGGAGGTGTGTGAAGTCATTTTATGGAGCTGTGTGAAGTCAGAATGGAGGTGTGTGAAGTCACAGAATGGAGGTGTGTAAACTCACAATGGAGGTGTGTTAAGTCACAGAATCTAGGTGTGTGAAGTCATAGAATGGAGGGGTGTGTGAAGTCATAGAATGGAGGTGTGTGAAGTCATAATGGAGGCGTGTGAAGTCACAGAATTCAGGTGTGTGAAGTCACAGAATGGAGGTGTGTGAAGTCATAGAATGGAGGTGTGTGAAGTCAGAACGGAGGTGTGTGAACTCAGATTGGAGGTGTGGGAAGTCACAATGGAGGTGTGTGAAGTTATAGATGGAGGTGTGTGAAGTCACAGAAAGGAGGGTGTGAAGTCAAAAACTGGAGGTGTGTGAAGTCATAGAATGGAGGTGTGTGAACGCATAGAATGGAGGTGTGTGAAGTCATAGAATGGAGGTGGTGAAGTCACAGAATGAAGGTTTGTGAACTCAGACTGGAGGTGTGTGAAGTCACAGAATGGAGGTGTGTGAAGCCAGAATTGAGGTGTGTGAAGTCACAGAATTGAGGTGTGTGAACTCAGAATGGAGGTGTGTGAAGTCACAGAATGGAGGTTTGTGAAATCATAGAATGGAGGTGTGTGAAGTCATAGAACGGATGTTTCTGAAGTAGAATGAAGGTGTGTGAAGTCATAGAATGGAGGTGTGTGAAGTCATCGAATGGAGGTGTGCGAAGTCATGGAATGGAGGTGTGTGAAGTCACAGAATGGAGGTGTGTGAAGTCAGAATGGAGTTGTGTGAAGTCATAGAATGGAGGTGTGTGAAGTCAGAATGGAGGTGTGTGAAGTCACAGAATGGAGGTGTGTTAAGTCACAGAACGGAGGTGTTTGAACTCAGAATGGAGGTGTGTGAAGTCACAGAATGGAGGTGTGTGAAGTCATAGAATGGAGGTGTGTGAAATCATAGAATGGAGGTGTGGGAAGTCAGAGAATGGAGCAGTGTGAAGTCAGAATGGAGGTGTGCGAAGTCACAGAATGGAGGTGTGTGAAGTCATTTTATGGAGCTGTGTGAAGTCAGAATGGAGGTGTGTGAAGTCACAGAATGGAGGTGTGTGAACTCAAAATGGAGGTGTGTGAAGTCACAGAATCTAGGTTTGTGAAGTCATAGAATGGAGGTATGTGAAGTCATAGAATGGAGGTGTGTGAAGTCATAATGGAGGCGTGTGAAGTCACAGAATTCAGGTGTGTGATGTCACAGAATGGAGGTGTGTGAAGTCATAGAATGGAGGTGTGTGAAGTCAGAACGGAGGTGTGTGAACTCAGATTGGAGGTGTGGGAAATCACAATGGAGGTGTGTGAAGTTATAGATGGAGGTGTGTGAAGTCACAGAAAGGAGGGGTGTGAAGTCAAAGACTGGAGGTGTGTGAAGTCATAGAATGGAGGTGTGTGAATGCATAGAATGGAGGTGTGTGAAGTCATAGAATGGAGGTGTGTGAAGTCACAGAATGAAGGTGCGTTAAGTCACAGAATGGAGGTTTGTGAACTCAGACTGGAGGTGTGTGAAGTCACAGAATGGAGGTGTGGGAAGTCATAGAATGGAGTTGTGTGAAGTCACAGAATGGAGGTGTGTGAATTAATAGAATGGAGGTGTGAGAAATCATAGAATGGAGGTGTGTGAAGTCACAGAATGGAGGTGTGTGAAGTCACAGAATGGAGGTGTGTGAAGTCACAGAATGGAGGTGTGTGAACTCACAATGGATGTGTGTGAAGTCAAAGAATGGAGGTGTGTGAAGTCATAGGATGGAATTGTGTGAAGTCATAGAATGGAGGTGTGTGAAGTCAAACAATAAAGGTGTGTGAAGTCACAGAATGGAGGTCTGTGAAGTCATGGAATGGAGGTGTGTTAAGTCACAGAATGGAGGTGTGTGAACTCAGAGAATGAAGGTGTGTGAACTCACAATGGAGGTGTGTGAAGTCACAGAATGGAGGTGTGTGAAGTCAAACAATAAAGGTGTGTGAAGTCACAGAATGGAGGTCTGTGAAGTCATAGAATGGAGGTGTGTTAAGTCACAGAATGGAGGTGTGTGAACTGAGAGAATGGAGGTGTGTGAACTCAGAATGGAGGTGTGTGAAGTCACAGAATGGAGATTTGTGAAGTCATAGAATGGAGGTGCGTGAAGTCATAGAATGGATGTTTCTGAAGTAAGAATGAAGGTGTGTGAAGTCATAGAATGGAGGTGTGTGAAGTCAGAATGGAGGTGTGTGAAGTCATAGAATGGAGGTGTGTGAAGTCAGAATGGAGGTGTGTGAAGTCAAAGAATGGAGGTGTGTGAAGTCAAACAATAAAGGCGTGTGAAGTCACAGAATGGAGGTGTGTGAACTCACAATGGCGGTGTGTGAAGTCAAAAAATAAAGGAGTGTGAAGTCAAACAATGGTGGTGTGTGAAGTCACAGAATGGAGGTGTGTGAAGTCAAAGAATGGAAGTGTGTGAAGTCAAAATGGAGGTGTGTGAAGTCATAGAATGGAGGTGTGTGAAGTCAAAATGGAGGTGTGCGAACTCATAAAATGGAGATGTGTGAAGTCATGGAAAGGAGGTGTTTGAAGTCCAAAAATGGAGGTGTGTGAAGTCAAACAATGGTGGTGTGTGAAGTCACAGAATGGAGGTGTGTGAAGTCAAAGAATGGAAGTGTGTGAAGTCACAGAATGGAGGTGTGTGAAGTCAAAGAATGGAAGTGTGTGAAGTCAAAATGGAGGTGTGTGAAGTGACAGAATGGAGGTGTGTGAAGTCACAGAATGGAGGTGCGTGAAGTCACAGAATGGAGGTGTGTGAAGTCATCGAAAGGAGGTGTGTGAAGTCATGGAATGGAGGTGTGTGAAGTCACAGAATGGCGGTGTGTGAAGTCAGAATGGAGTTGTGTGAAGTCATAGAATGTAGGTGTGTGAAGTCAGAATGGAGGTGTGTGAAGTCATAGAATGGAGGTGTGTGAAGTCAGAATGGAGGGTGTGAACTCATAGAATGGAGGTGTGTGAAGTCATGGAATGAAGGTGTGTGAAGTCAAAGAATGGAGGTGTGTGAAGTCAGAATGGAGTTGTGTCAAGTCATAGAATGAAGGTGTGTGAAGTCAGAATGGAGGTGTGTGAAGTCATAGAATGGAGGTGTGTGAAGTCAGAATGGAGGTGTGTGAACTCATAGAATGGAGGTGTGTGAAGTCACAATGGAGGTGTGTGAAGTCATAGAATGGAGGTGTGTGAAGTCACAGAATGGAGGTGTGTGAAGTCATAGAATGGAGTTGTGTGAAGTCAGATTGGAGGTGTGTGAAGTCACAGAATGGAAGTGTGTGAACTCAGAATAGAGGTGTGTGAAGTCACAGAATGGAGGTGTGTGAAGTCATAGAATGGAGGTGTGTGAAGTCATAGAATGGATGTGTGTGAAGTCATAATGGAGGTGTGAAGTCACAGAATTGAGGTGTGTGAAGTCACAGAATGGAGGTGTGTGAAGTCATAGAATGGAGGTGTTTGAAGGCACAGAATGGAGGTGTGTGAAGTCATAGAATGGAGCTGTGTGAAGTCAGAATGGAGGTGTGTGAAGTCACAGAATGGAGGTGTGCGAACTCAGAATGGAGGTGTGGGAAGTCACAGAATGGAGGTGTGTTAGGTCACAGAACGGAGGTGTTTGAACTCTGAATGGAGGTGTGTGAAGTCACAGAATGGAGGTGTGTGAAGTCATAGAATGGAGGTGTGTGAAATCATAGAATGGAGGTGTGGGAAGTCAGAGAATGGAGCTGTGTGAAGTCAGAATTGAGGTGTGCGAAGTCACAGAATGGAGGTGTGTGAAGTCATTTTATGGAGCTGTGTGAAGTCAGAATGGAGGTGTGTGAAGTCACAGAATGGAGGTGTGTAAACTCACAATGGAGGTGTGTGAAGTCACAGAATCTAGGTGTGTGAAGTCATAGAATGGAGGTGTGTGAAGTCATAGAATGGCGGTGTGTGAAGTCATAATGGAGGCGTGTGAAGTCACAGAATTCAGGTGTGTGAAGTCACAGAATGGAGGTGTGTGAAGTCATAGAATGGAGGTGTGTGAAGTCAGAACGGAGGTGTGTGAACTCAGATTGGAGGTGTGGGAAGTCACAATGGAGGTGTGTGAAGTTATAGATGGAGGTGTGTGAAGTCACAGAAAGGAGGGGTGTGAACGCATAGAATGGAGGTGTGTGAAGTCATAGAATGGAGGTGTGTGAAGTCACAGAATGAAGGTTTGTGAACTCAGACTGGAGGTGTGTGAAGTCACAGAATGAAGGTGCGTTAAGTCACAGAATGGAGGTTTGTGAACTCAGACTGGAGGTGTGTGAAGTCACAGAATGGAGGTGTGGGAAGTCATAGAATGGAGTTGTGTGAAGTCACAGAATGGAGGTGTGTGAATTAATAGAATGGAGGTGTGAGAAATCATAGAATGGAGGTGTGTGAAGTCACAGAATGGAGGTGTGTGAAGTCACAGAATGGAGGTGTGTGAAGTCACAGAATGGAGGTGTGTGAACTCACAATGGAGGTGTGTGAAGTCAAAGAATGGAGGTGTGTGAAGTCATAGGATGGAATTGTGTGAAGTCATAGAATGGAGGTGTGTGAAGTCAAACAATAAAGGTGTGTGAAGTCACAGAATGGAGGTCTGTGAAGTCATGGAATGGAGGTGTGTTAAGTCACAGAATGGAGGTGTGTGAACTCAGAGAATGAAGGTGTGTGAACTCACAATGGAGGTGTGTGAAGTCACAGAATGGAGGTGTGTGAAGTCAAACAATAAAGGTGTGTGAAGTCACAGAATGGAGGTCTGTGAAGTCATAGAATGGAGGTGTGTTAAGTCACAGAATGGAGGAGTGTGAACTGAGAGAATGGAGGTGTGTGAACTCAGAATGGAGGTGTGTGAAGTCACAGAACGGAGATTTGTGAAGTCATAGAATGGAGGTGCGTGAAGTCATAGAATGGATGTTTCTGAAGTAAGAATGAAGGTGTGTGAAGTCATAGAATGGAGGTGTGTGAAGTCAGAATGGAGGTGTGTGAAGTCATAGAATGGAGGTGTGTGAAGTCAGAATGGAGGTGTGTGAAGTCAAAGAATGGAGGTGTGTGAAGTCAAACAATAAAGGCGTGTGAAGTCACAGAATGGAGGTGTGTGAACTCACAATGGCGGTGTGTGAAGTCAAAAAATAAAGGAGTGTGAAGTCAAACAATGGTGGTGTGTGAAGTCACAGAATGGAGGTGTGTGAAGTCAAAGAATGGAAGTGTGTGAAGTCAAAATGGAGGTGTGTGAAGTCATAGAATGGAGGTGTGTGAAGTCAAAATGGAGGTGTGCGAACTCATAAAATGGAGATGTGTGAAGTCATGGAAAGGAGGTGTTTGAAGTCCAAAAATGGAGGTGTGTGAAGTCAAACAATGGTGGTGTGTGAAGTCACAGAATGGAGGTGTGTGAAGTCAAAGAATGGAAGTGTGTGAAGTCACAGAATGGAGGTGTGTGAAGTCAAAGAATGGAAGTGTGTGAAGTCAAAATGGAGGTGTGTGAAGTGACAGAATGGAGGTGTGTGAAGTCACAGAATGGAGGTGCGTGAAGTCACAGAATGGAGGTGTGTGAAGTCATCGAAAGGAGGTGTGTGAAGTCATGGAATGGAGGTGTGTGAAGTCACAGAATGGCGGTGTGTGAAGTCAGAATGGAGTTGTGTGAAGTCATAGAATGTAGGTGTGTGAAGTCAGAATGGAGGTGTGTGAAGTCATAGAATGGAGGTGTGTGAAGTCAGAATGGAGGTGTGTGAACTCATAGAATGGAGGTGTGTGAAGTCATGGAATGAAGGTGTGTGAAGTCAAAGAATGGAGGTGTGTGAAGTCAGAATGGAGTTGTGTGAAGTCATAGAATGAAGGTGTGTGAAGTCAGAATGGAGGTGTGTGAAGTCATAGAATGGAGGTGTGTGAAGTCAGAATGGAGGTGTGTGAACTCATAGAATGGAGGTGTGTGAAGTCACAATGGAGGTGTGTGAAGTCATAGAATGGAGGTGTGTGAAGTCACAGAATGGAGGTGTGTGAAGTCATAGAATGGAGTTGTGTGAAGTCAGATTGGAGGTGTGTGAAGTCACAGAATGGAAGTGTGTGAACTCAGAATAGAGCTGTGTGAAGTCACAGAATGGAGGTGTGTGAAGTCATAGAATGGAGGTGTGTGAAGTCATAGAATGGATGTGTGTGAAGTCATAATGGAGGTGTGAAGTCACAGAATTGAGGTGTGTGAAGTCACAGAATGGAGGTGTGTGAAGTCATAGAATGGAGGTGTTTGAAGGCACAGAATGGAGGTGTGTGAAGTCATAGAATGGAGCTGTGTGAAGTCAGAATGGAGGTGTGTGAAGTCACAGAATGGAGGTGTGCGAACTCAGAATGGAGGTGTGGGAAGTCACAGAATGGAGGTGTGTTAGGTCACAGAACGGAGGTGTTTGAACTCTGAATGGAGGTGTGTGAAGTCACAGAATGGAGGTGTGTGAAGTCATAGAATGGAGGTGTGTGAAATCATAGAATGGAGGTGTGGGAAGTCAGAGAATGGAGCTGTGAATTCAGAATTGAGGTGTGCGAAGTCACAGAATGGAGGTGTGTGAAGTCATTTTATGGAGCTGTGTGAAGTCAGAATGGAGGTGTGTGAAGTCACAGATTGGAGGTGTGTAAACTCACAATGGAGGTGTGTGAAGTCACAGAATCTAGGTGTGTGAAGTCATAGAATGGAGGTGTGTGAAGTCATAGAATGGCGGTGTGTGAAGTCATAATGGAGGCGTGTGAAGTCACAGAATTCAGGTGTGTGAAGTCACAGAATGGAGGTGTGTGAAGTCATAGAATGGAGGTGTGTGAAGTCAGAACGGAGGTGTGTGAACTCAGATTGGAGGTGTGGGAAGTCACAATGGAGGTGTGTGAAGTTATAGATGGAGGTGTGTGAAGTCACAGAAAGGAGGGGTGTGAAATCAAAGACTGGAGGTGTGTGAAGTCATAGAATGGAGGTGTGTGAACGCATAGAATGGAGGTGTGTGAAGTCATAGAATGGAGGTGTGTGAAGTCACAGAATGAAGGTTTGTGAACTCAGACTGGAGGTGTGTGAAGTCACAGAATGGAGGTGTGTGAATCCAGAATTGAGGTGTGTGAAGTCACAGAATTGAGGTGTGTGAACTCAGAATGGAGGTGTGTGAAGTCACAGAATGGAGGTTTGTGAAATCATAGAATGGAGGTGTGTGAAGTCATATAACGGATGTTTCTGAAGTAGAATGAAGGTGTGTGAAGTCATAGAATGGAGGTGTGTGAAGTCATCGAATGGAAGTGTGCGAAGTCATGGAATGGAGGTGTGTGAAGTCACAGAATGGAGGTGTGTGAAGTCAGAATGGAGTTGTGTGAAGTCATAGAATGGAGGTGTGTGAAGTCAGAATGGAGGTGTGTGAAGTCACAGAATGGAGGTGTGTTAAGTCACAGAACGGAGGTGTTTGAACTCAGAATGGAGGTGTGTGAAGTCACAGAATGGAGGTGTGTGAAGTCATAGAATGGAGGTGTGTGAAATCATAGAATGGAGGTGTGGGAAGTCAGAGAATGGAGCAGTGTGAAGTCAGAATGGAGGTGTGCGAAGTCACAGAATGGAGGTGTGTGAAGTCATTTTATGGAGCTGTGTGAAGTCAGAATGGAGGTGTGTGAAGTCACAGAATGGAGGTGTGTGAACTCACAATGGAGGTGTGTGAAGTCACAGAATCTAGGTTTGTGAAGTCATAGAATGGAGGTATGTGAAGTCATAGAATGGAGGTGTGTGAAGTCATAATGGAGGCGTGTGAAGTCACAGAATTCAGGTGTGTGATGTCACAGAATGGAGGTGTGTGAAGTCATAGAATGGAGGTGTGTGAAGTCAGAACGGAGGTGTGTGAACTCAGATTGGAGGTGTGGGAAATCACAATGGAGGTGTGTGAAGTTATAGATGGAGGTGTGTGAAGTCACAGAAAGGAGGGGTGTGAAGTCAAAGACTGGAGGTGTGTGAAGTCATAGAATGGAGGTGTGTGAATGCATAGAATGGAGGTGTGTGAAGTCATAGAATGGAGGTGTGTGAAGTCACAGAATGAAGGTGCGTTAAGTCACAGAATGGAGGTTTGTGAACTCAGACTGGAGGTGTGTGAAGTCACAGAATGGAGGTGTGGGAAGTCATAGAATGGAGTTGTGTGAAGTCACAGAATGGAGGTGTGTGAATTAATAGAATGGAGGTGTGAGAAATCATAGAATGGAGGTGTGTGAAGTCACAGAATGGAGGTGTGTGAAGTCACAGAATGGAGGTGTGTGAAGTCACAGAATGGAGGTGTGTGAACTCACAATGGAGGTGTGTGAAGTCAAAGAATGGAGGTGTGTGAAGTCATAGGATGGAATTGTGTGAAGTCATAGAATGGAGGTGTGTGAAGTCAAACAATAAAGGTGTGTGAAGTCACAGAATGGAGGTCTGTGAAGTCATGGAATGTAGGTGTGTTAAGTCACAGAATGGAGGTGTGTGAACTCAGAGAATGAAGGTGTGTGAACTCACAATGGAGGTGTGTGAAGTCACAGAATGGAGGTGTGTGAAGTCAAACAATAAAGGTGTGTGAAGTCACAGAATGGAGGTCTGTGAAGTCATAGAATGGAGGTGTGTTAAGTCACAGAATGGAGGTGTGTGAACTGAGAGAATGGAGGTGTGTGAACTCAGAATGGAGGTGTGTGAAGTCACAGAACGGAGATTTGTGAAGTCATAGAATGGAGGTGCGTGAAGTCATAGAATGGATGTTTCTGAAGTAAGAATGATGGTGTGTGAAGTCATAGAATGGAGGTGTGTGAAGTCAGAATGGAGGTGTGTGAAGTCATAGAATGGAGGTGTGTGAAGTCAGAATGGAGGTGTGTGAAGTCAAAGAATGGAGGTGTGTGAAGTCAAACAATAAAGGCGTGTGAAGTCACAGAATTGAGGTGTGTGAAATCACAGAATGGAGGTTTTTGAAGTCAAAAAGGTGGTGTGTAGAGTCACAAATGGAGGTGTGTGAACTCATAGAATGGAGGTGTGTGAAGTCAAAGAATGTAGGTGTGCGAAGTCATGGAATGGAGGTGTGTGAAGTCACAGAATGGAGGTGTGTTAAGTCAGAATGGAGTTGTGTGAAGTCATAGAATGGAGGTGTGTGAAGTCAGAATGGAGGTGTGTGAAGTCATAGAATGGAGGTGTGTGAAGTCAGAATGGAGGTGTGTGAAGTCATAGAATGGAGGTGTGTGAAGTCAGAATGGAGGTGTGTGAACTCATAGAATGGAGGTGTGTGAAGTCATGGAATGAAGGTGTGTGAAGTCAAAGAATGGAGGTGTGTGAAGTCAGAATGGAGTTGTGTGAAGTCATAGAATGAAAGTGTGTGAAGTCAGAATGGAGGTGTGTGAAGTCATAGAATGGAGGTGTGTGAAGTCAGAATGGAGGTGTGTGAACTCATAGAATGGAGGTGTGTGAAGTCACAATGGAGGTGTGTGAAGTCATAGAATGGAGGTGTGTGAAATCACAGAATGGAGGTGTGTGAAGTCAAAAAGGTGGTGTGTAGAGTCACAAATGGAGGTGTGTGAACTCATAGAATCAGGTGTGTGAAGTCAAAGAATGGAGGTGTGTGACGTCATAGAATGGAGGTGTGAGAAGTCATAGAATGGATGTTTCTGAAGTAAGAATGAAGGTGTGTGAAGTCATAGAATGGAGGTGTGTGAAGTCAAAATGGAGGTGTGTGAACTCATAGAATTGAGGTGTGTGAACTCATAGAATTGAGGTGTGTGAAGTCATGGAATGAAGGTGTGTGAAGTCAAAGAATTGAGGTGTGTGAAGTCAAAATGGAGGTGTGTGAAGTCACAGAATGGAGGTGTGTGAACTCACAATGGCGGTGTGTGAAGTCAAAAAATAAAGGAGTGTGAAGTCAAACAATGGTGGTGTGTGAAGTCACAGAATGGAGGTGTGTGAAGTCAAAGAATGGAAGTGTGTGAAGTCAAAATGGAGGTGTGTGAAGTCATAGAATGGAGGTGTGTGAAGTCAAAATGGAGGTGTGCGAACTCATAAAATGGAGATGTGTGAAGTCATGGAAAGGAGGTGTTTGAAGTCCAAAAATGGAGGTGTGTGAAGTCAAACAATGGTGGTGTGTGAAGTCACAGAATGGAGGTGTGTGAAGTCAAAGAATGGAAGTGTGTGAAGTCACAGAATGGAGGTGTGTGAAGTCAAAGAATGGAAGTGTGTGAAGTGACAGAATGGAGGTGTGTGAAGTCACAGAATGGAGGTGCGTGAAGTCACAGAATGGAGGTGCGTGAAGTCACAGAATGGAGGTGTGTGAAGTCATGGAATGGAGGTGTGAGAAGTCACAGAATGGCGGTGTGTGAAGTCACAGAATGGCGGTGTGTGAAGTCAGAATGGAGTTGTGTGAAGTCATAGAATGTAGGTGTGTGAAGTCAGAATGGAGGTGTGTGAAGTCATAGAATGGAGGTGTGTGAAGTCAGAATGGAGGTGTGTGAACTCATAGAATGGACGTGTGTGAAGTCATGGAATGAAGGTGTGTGAAGTCAAAGAATGGAGGTGTGTGAAGTCAGAATGGAGTTGTGTGAAGTCATAGAATGAAGGTGTGTGAAGTCAGAATGGAGGTGTGTGAAGTCATAGAATGGAGGTGTGTGAAGTCAGAATGGAGGTGTGTGAACTCATAGAATGGAGGTGTGTGAAGTCACAATGGAGGTGTGTGAAGTCATAGAATGGAGGTGTGTGAAATCACAGAATGGAGGTGTGTGAAGTCAAAAAGGTGGTGTGTAGAGTCACAAATGGAGGTGTGTGAACTCATAGAATGGAGGTGTGTGAAGTCAAAGAATGGAGGTGTGTGACGTCATAGAATGGAGGTGTGAGAAGTCATAGAATGGATGTTTCTGAAGTAAGAATGAAGGTGTGTGAAGTCATAGAATGGAGGTGTGTGAAGTCAAAATGGAGGTGTGTGAACTCATAGAATTGAGGTGTGTGAACTCATAGAATTGAGGTGTGTGAAGTCATGGAATGAAGGTGTGTGAAGTCAAAGAATTGAGGTGTGTGAAGTCAAAATGGAGGTGTGTGAAGTCACAGAATGGAGGTGTGTGAACTCACAATGGCGGTGTGTGAAGTCAAAAAATAAAGGAGTGTGAAGTCAAACAATGGTGGTGTGTGAAGTCACAGAATGGAGGTGTGTGAAGTCAAAGAATGGAAGTGTGTGAAGTCAAAATGGAGGTGTGTGAAGTCATAGAATGGAGGTGTGTGAAGTCAAAATGGAGGTGTGCGAACTCATAAAATGGAGATGTGTGAAGTCATGGAAAGGAGGTGTTTGAAGTCCAAAAATGGAGGTGTGTGAAGTCAAACAATGGTGGTGTGTGAAGTCACAGAATGGAGGTGTGTGAAGTCAAAGAATGGAAGTGTGTGAAGTCACAGAATGGAGGTGTGTGAAGTCAAAGAATGGAAGTGTGTGAAGTCAAAATGGAGGTGTGTGAAGTGACAGAATGGAGGTGTGTGAAGTCACAGAATGGAGGTGCGTGAAGTCACAGAATGGAGGTGTGTGAAGTCATCGAAAGGAGGTGTGTGAAGTCATGGAATGGAGGTGTGTGAAGTCACAGAATGGCGGTGTGTGAAGTCAGAATGGAGTTGTGTGAAGTCATAGAATGTAGGTGTGTGAAGTCAGAATGGAGGTGTGTGAAGTCATAGAATGGAGGTGTGTGAAGTCAGAATGGAGGTGTGTGAACTCATAGAATGGAGGTGTGTGAAGTCATGGAATGAAGGTGTGTGAAGTCAAAGAATGGAGGTGTGTGAAGTCAGAATGGAGTTGTGTGAAGTCATAGAATGAAGGTGTGTGAAGTCAGAATGGAGGTGTGTGAAGTCATAGAATGGAGGTGTGTGAAGTCAGAATGGAGGTGTGTGAACTCATAGAATGGAGGTGTGTGAAGTCACAATGGAGGTGTGTGAAGTCATAGAATGGAGGTGTGTGAAGTCACAGAATGGAGGTGTGTGAAGTCATAGAATGGAGTTGTGTGAAGTCAGATTGGAGGTGTGTGAAGTCACAGAATGGAAGTGTGTGAACTCAGAATAGAGGTGTGTGAAGTCACAGAATGGAGGTGTGTGAAGTCATAGAATGGAGGTGTGTGAAGTCATAGAATGGATGTGTGTGAAGTCATAATGGAGGTGTGAAGTCACAGAATTGAGGTGTGTGAAGTCACAGAATGGAGGTGTGTGAAGTCATAGAATGGAGGTGTTTGAAGGCACAGAATGGAGGTGTGTGAAGTCATAGAATGGAGCTGTGTGAAGTCAGAATGGAGGTGTGTGAAGTCACAGAATGGAGGTGTGCGAACTCAGAATGGAGGTGTGGGAAGTCACAGAATGGAGGTGTGTTAGGTCACAGAACGGAGGTGTTTGAACTCTGAATGGAGGTGTGTGAAGTCACAGAATGGAGGTGTGTGAAGTCATAGAATGGAGGTGTGTGAAATCATAGAATGGAGGTGTGGGAAGTCAGAGAATGGAGCTGTGTGAAGTCAGAATTGAGGTGTGCGAAGTCACAGAATGGAGGTGTGTGAAGTCATTTTATGGAGCTGTGTGAAGTCAGAATGGAGGTGTGTGAAGTCACAGAATGGAGGTGTGTAAACTCACAATGGAGGTGTGTGAAGTCACAGAATCTAGGTGTGTGAAGTCATAGAATGGAGGTGTGTGAAGTCATAGAATGGCGGTGTGTGAAGTCATAATGGAGGCGTGTGAAGTCACAGAATTCAGGTGTGTGAAGTCACAGAATGGAGGTGTGTGAAGTCATAGAATGGAGGTGTGTGAAGTCAGAACGGAGGTGTGTGAACTCAGATTGGAGGTGTGGGAAGTCACAATGGAGGTGTGTGAAGTTATAGATGGAGGTGTGTGAAGTCACAGAAAGGAGGGGTGTGAAGTCAAAGACTGGAGGTGTGTGAAGTCATAGAATGGAGGTGTGTGAACGCATAGAATGGAGGTGTGTGAAGTCATAGAATGGAGGTGTGTGAAGTCACAGAATGAAGGTTTGTGAACTCAGACTGGAGGTGTGTGAAGTCACAGAATGGAGGTGTGTGAAGCCAGAATTGAGGTGTGTGAAGTCACAGAATTGAGGTGTGTGAACTCAGAATGGAGGTGTGTGAAGTCACAGAATGGAGGTTTGTGAAATCATAGAATGGAGGTGTGTGAAGTCATAGAACGGATGTTTCTGAAGTAGAATGAAGGTGTGTGAAGTCATCGAATGGAGGTGTGTGAAGTCATCGAATGGAGGTGTGCGAAGTCATGGAATGGAGGTGTGTGAAGTCACAGAATGGAGGTGTGTGAAGTCAGAATGGAGTTGTGTGAAGTCATAGAATGGAGGTGTGTGAAGTCAGAATGGAGGTGTGTGAAGTCACAGAATGGAGGTGTGTTAAGTCACAGAACGGAGGTGTTTGAACTCAGAATGGAGGTGTGTGAAGTCACAGAATGGAGGTGTGTGAAGTCATAGAATGGAGGTGTGTGAAATCATAGAATGGAGGTGTGGGAAGTCAGAGAATGGAGCAGTGTGAAGTCAGAATGGAGGTGTGCGAAGTCACAGAATGGAGGTGTGTGAAGTCATTTTATGGAGCTGTGTGAAGTCAGAATGGAGGTGTGTGAAGTCACAGAATGGAGGTGTGTGAACTCACAATGGAGGTGTGTGAAGTCACAGAATCTAGGTTTGTGAAGTCATAGAATGGAGGTATGTGAAGTCATAGAATGGAGGTGTGTGAAGTCATAATGGAGGCGTGTGAAGTCACAGAATTCAGGTGTGTGATGTCACAGAATGGAGGTGTGTGAAGTCATAGAATGGAGGTGTGTGAAGTCAGAACGGAGGTGTGTGAACTCAGATTGGAGGTGTGGGAAATCACAATGGAGGTGTGTGAAGTTATAGATGGAGGTGTGTGAAGTCACAGAAAGGAGGGGTGTGAAGTCAAAGACTGGAGGTGTGTGAAGTCATAGAATGGAGGTGTGTGAATGCATAGAATGGAGGTGTGTGAAGTCATAGAATGGAGGTGTGTGAAGTCACAGAATGAAGGTGCGTTAAGTCACAGAATGGAGGTTTGTGAACTCAGACTGGAGGTGTGTGAAGTCACAGAATGGAGGTGTGGGAAGTCATAGAATGGAGTTGTGTGAAGTCACAGAATGGAGGTGTGTGAATTAATAGAATGGAGGTGTGAGAAATCATAGAATGGAGGTGTGTGAAGTCACAGAATGGAGGTGTGTGAAGTCACAGAATGGAGGTGTGTGAAGTCACAGAATGGAGGTGTGTGAACTCACAATGGAGGTGTGTGAAGTCAAAGAATGGAGGTGTGTGAAGTCATAGGATGGAATTGTGTGAAGTCATAGAATGGAGGTGTGTGAAGTCAAACAATAAAGGTGTGTGAAGTCACAGAATGGAGGTCTGTGAAGTCATGGAATGGAGGTGTGTTAAGTCACAGAATGGAGGTGTGTGAACTCAGAGAATGAAGGTGTGTGAACTCACAATGGAGGTGTGTGAAGTCACAGAATGGAGGTGTGTGAAGTCAAACAATAAAGGTGTGTGAAGTCACAGAATGGAGGTCTGTGAAGTCATAGAATGGAGGTGTGTTAAGTCACAGAATGGAGGTGTGTGAACTGAGAGAATGGAGGTGTGTGAACTCAGAATGGAGGTGTGTGAAGTCACAGAACGGAGATTTGTGAAGTCATAGAATGGAGGTGCGTGAAGTCATAGAATGGATGTTTCTGAAGTAAGAATGAAGGTGTGTGAAGTCATAGAATGGAGGTGTGTGAAGTCAGAATGGAGGTGTGTGAAGTCATAGAATGGAGGTGTGTGAAGTCAGAATGGAGGTGTGTGAAGTCAAAGAATGGAGGTGTGTGAAGTCAAACAATAAAGGCGTGTGAAGTCACAGAATGGAGGTGTGTGAACTCACAATGGCGGTGTGTGAAGTCAAAAAATAAAGGAGTGTGAAGTCAAACAATGGTGGTGTGTGAAGTCACAGAATGGAGGTGTGTGAAGTCAAAGAATGGAAGTGTGTGAAGTCAAAATGGAGGTGTGTGAAGTCATAGAATGGAGGTGTGTGAAGTCAAAATGGAGGTGTGCGAACTCATAAAATGGAGATGTGTGAAGTCATGGAAAGGAGGTGTTTGAAGTCCAAAAATGGAGGTGTGTGAAGTCAAACAATGGTGGTGTGTGAAGTCACAGAATGGAGGTGTGTGAAGTCAAAGAATGGAAGTGTGTGAAGTCACAGAATGGAGGTGTGTGAAGTCAAAGAATGGAAGTGTGTGAAGTCAAAATGGAGGTGTGTGAAGTGACAGAATGGAGGTGTGTGAAGTCACAGAATGGAGGTGCGTGAAGTCACAGAATGGAGGTGTGTGAAGTCATCGAAAGGAGGTGTGTGAAGTCATGGAATGGAGGTGTGTGAAGTCACAGAATGGCGGTGTGTGAAGTCAGAATGGAGTTGTGTGAAGTCATAGAATGTAGGTGTGTGAAGTCAGAATGGAGGTGTGTGAAGTCATAGAATGGAGGTGTGTGAAGTCAGAATGGAGGTGTGTGAACTCATAGAATGGAGGTGTGTGAAGTCATGGAATGAAGGTGTGTGAAGTCAAAGAATGGAGGTGTGTGAAGTCAGAATGGAGTTGTGTGAAGTCATAGAATGAAGGTGTGTGAAGTCAGAATGGAGGTGTGTGAAGTCATAGAATGGAGGTGTGTGAAGTCAGAATGGAGGTGTGTGAACTCATAGAATGGAGGTGTGTGAAGTCACAATGGAGGTGTGTGAAGTCATAGAATGGAGGTGTGTGAAGTCACAGAATGGAGGTGTGTGAAGTCATAGAATGGAGTTGTGTGAAGTCAGATTGGAGGTGTGTGAAGTCACAGAATGGAAGTGTGTGAACTCAGAATAGAGGTGTGTGAAGTCACAGAATGGAGGTGTGTGAAGTCATAGAATGGAGGTGTGTGAAGTCATAGAATGGATGTGTGTGAAGTCATAATGGAGGTGTGAAGTCACAGAATTGAGGTGTGTGAAGTCACAGAATGGAGGTGTGTGAAGTCATAGAATGGAGGTGTTTGAAGGCACAGAATGGAGGTGTGTGAAGTCATAGAATGGAGCTGTGTGAAGTCAGAATGGAGGTGTGTGAAGTCACAGAATGGAGGTGTGCGAACTCAGAATGGAGGTGTGGGAAGTCACAGAATGGAGGTGTGTTAGGTCACAGAACGGAGGTGTTTGAACTCTGAATGGAGGTGTGTGAAGTCACAGAATGGAGGTGTGTGAAGTCATAGAATGGAGGTGTGTGAAATCATAGAATGGAGGTGTGGGAAGTCAGAGAATGGAGCTGTGTGAAGTCAGAATTGAGGTGTGCGAAGTCACAGAATGGAGGTGTGTGAAGTCATTTTATGGAGCTGTGTGAAGTCAGAATGGAGGTGTGTGAAGTCACAGAATGGAGGTGTGTAAACTCACAATGGAGGTGTGTGAAGTCACAGAATCTAGGTGTGTGAAGTCATAGAATGGAGGTGTGTGAAGTCATAGAATGGCGGTGTGTGAAGTCATAATGGAGGCGTGTGAAGTCACAGAATTCAGGTGTGTGAAGTCACAGAATGGAGGTGTGTGAAGTCATAGAATGGAGGTGTGTGAAGTCAGAACGGAGGTGTGTGAACTCAGATTGGAGGTGTGGGAAGTCACAATGGAGGTGTGTGAAGTTATAGATGGAGGTGTGTGAAGTCACAGAAAGGAGGGGTGTGAACGCATAGAATGGAGGTGTGTGAAGTCTTAGAATGGAGGTGTGTGAAGTCACAGAATGAAGGTTTGTGAACTCAGACTGGAGGTGTGTGAAGTCACAGAATGAAGGTGCGTTAAGTCACAGAATGGAGGTTTGTGAACTCAGACTGGAGGTGTGTGAAGTCACAGAATGGAGGTGTGGGAAGTCATAGAATGGAGTTGTGTGAAGTCACAGAATGGAGGTGTGTGAATTAATAGAATGGAGGTGTGAGAAATCATAGAATGGAGGTGTGTGAAGTCACAGAATGGAGGTGTGTGAAGTCACAGAATGGAGGTGTGTGAAGTCACAGAATGGAGGTGTGTGAACTCACAATGGAGGTGTGTGAAGTCAAAGAATGGAGGTGTGTGAAGTCATAGGATGGAATTGTGTGAAGTCATAGAATGGAGGTGTGTGAAGTCAAACAATAAAGGTGTGTGAAGTCACAGAATGGAGGTCTGTGAAGTCATGGAATGGAGGTGTGTTAAGTCACAGAATGGAGGTGTGTGAACTCAGAGAATGAAGGTGTGTGAACTCACAATGGAGGTGTGTGAAGTCACAGAATGGAGGTGTGTGAAGTCAAACAATAAAGGTGTGTGAAGTCACAGAATGGAGGTCTGTGAAGTCATAGAATGGAGGTGTGTTAAGTCACAGAATGGAGGTGTGTGAACTGAGAGAATGGAGGTGTGTGAACTCAGAATGGAGGTGTGTGAAGTCACAGAACGGAGATTTGTGAAGTCATAGAATGGAGGTGCGTGAAGTCATAGAATGGATGTTTCTGAAGTAAGAATGAAGGTGTGTGAAGTCATAGAATGGAGGTGTGTGAAGTCAGAATGGAGGTGTGTGAAGTCATAGAATGGAGGTGTGTGAAGTCAGAATGGAGGTGTGTGAAGTCAAAGAATGGAGGTGTGTGAAGTCAAACAATAAAGGCGTGTGAAGTCACAGAATGGAGGTGTGTGAACTCACAATGGCGGTGTGTGAAGTCAAAAAATAAAGGAGTGTGAAGTCAAACAATGGTGGTGTGTGAAGTCACAGAATGGAGGTGTGTGAAGTCAAAGAATGGAAGTGTGTGAAGTCAAAATGGAGGTGTGTGAAGTCATAGAATGGAGGTGTGTGAAGTCAAAATGGAGGTGTGCGAACTCATAAAATGGAGATGTGTGAAGTCATGGAAAGGAGGTGTTTGAAGTCCAAAAATGGAGGTGTGTGAAGTCAAACAATGGTGGTGTGTGAAGTCACAGAATGGAGGTGTGTGAAGTCAAAGAATGGAAGTGTGTGAAGTCACAGAATGGAGGTGTGTGAAGTCAAAGAATGGAAGTGTGTGAAGTCAAAATGGAGGTGTGTGAAGTGACAGAATGGAGGTGTGTGAAGTCACAGAATGGAGGTGCGTGAAGTCACAGAATGGAGGTGTGTGAAGTCATCGAAAGGAGGTGTGTGAAGTCATGGAATGGAGGTGTGTGAAGTCACAGAATGGCGGTGTGTGAAGTCAGAATGGAGTTGTGTGAAGTCATAGAATGTAGGTGTGTGAAGTCAGAATGGAGGTGTGTGAAGTCATAGAATGGAGGTGTGTGAAGTCAGAATGGAGGTGTGTGAACTCATAGAATGGAGGTGTGTGAAGTCATGGAATGAAGGTGTGTGAAGTCAAAGAATGGAGGTGTGTGAAGTCAGAATGGAGTTGTGTGAAGTCATAGAATGAAGGTGTGTGAAGTCAGAATGGAGGTGTGTGAAGTCATAGAATGGAGGTGTGTGAAGTCAGAATGGAGGTGTGTGAACTCATAGAATGGAGGTGTGTGAAGTCACAATGGAGGTGTGTGAAGTCATAGAATGGAGGTGTGTGAAGTCACAGAATGGAGGTGTGTGAAGTCATAGAATGGAGTTGTGTGAAGTCAGATTGGAGGTGTGTGAAGTCACAGAATGGAAGTGTGTGAACTCAGAATAGAGGTGTGTGAAGTCACAGAATGGAGGTGTGTGAAGTCATAGAATGGAGGTGTGTGAAGTCATAGAATGGATGTGTGTGAAGTCATAATGGAGGTGTGAAGTCACAGAATTGAGGTGTGTGAAGTCACAGAATGGAGGTGTGTGAAGTCATAGAATGGAGGTGTTTGAAGGCACAGAATGGAGGTGTGTGAAGTCATAGAATGGAGCTGTGTGAAGTCAGAATGGAGGTGTGTGAAGTCACAGAATGGAGGTGTGCGAACTCAGAATGGAGGTGTGGGAAGTCACAGAATGGAGGTGTGTTAGGTCACAGAACGGAGGTGTTTGAACTCTGAATGGAGGTGTGTGAAGTCACAGAATGGAGGTGTGTGAAGTCATAGAATGGAGGTGTGTGAAATCATAGAATGGAGGTGTGGGAAGTCAGAGAATGGAGCTGTGTGAAGTCAGAATTGAGGTGTGCGAAGTCACAGAATGGAGGTGTGTGAAGTCATTTTATGGAGCTGTGTGAAGTCAGAATGGAGGTGTGTGAAGTCACAGAATGGAGGTGTGTAAACTCACAATGGAGGTGTGTGAAGTCACAGAATCTAGGTGTGTGAAGTCATAGAATGGAGGTGTGTGAAGTCATAGAATGGCGGTGTGTGAAGTCATAATGGAGGCGTGTGAAGTCACAGAATTCAGGTGTGTGAAGTCACAGAATGGAGGTGTGTGAAGTCATAGAATGGAGGTGTGTGAAGTCAGAACGGAGGTGTGTGAACTCAGATTGGAGGTGTGGGAAGTCACAATGGAGGTGTGTGAAGTTATAGATGGAGGTGTGTGAAGTCACAGAAAGGAGGGGTGTGAAGTCAAAGACTGGAGGTGTGTGAAGTCATAGAATGGAGGTGTGTGAACGCATAGAATGGAGGTGTGTGAAGTCATAGAATGGAGGTGTGTGAAGTCACAGAATGAAGGTTTGTGAACTCAGACTGGAGGTGTGTGAAGTCACAGAATGGAGGTGTGTGAAGCCAGAATTGAGGTGTGTGAAGTCACAGAATTGAGGTGTGTGAACTCAGAATGGAGGTGTGTGAAGTCACAGAATGGAGGTTTGTGAAATCATAGAATGGAGGTGTGTGAAGTCATAGAACGGATGTTTCTGAAGTAGAATGAAGGTGTGTGAAGTCATAGAATGGAGGTGTGTGAAGTCATCGAACGGAGGTGTGCGAAGTCATGGAATGGAGGTGTGTGAAGTCACAGAATGGAGGTGTGTGAAGTCAGAATGGAGTTGTGTGAAGTCATAGAATGGAGGTGTGTGAAGTCAGAATGGAGGTGTGTGAAGTCACAGAATGGAGGTGTGTTAAGTCACAGAACGGAGGTGTTTGAACTCAGAATGGAGGTGTGTGAAGTCACAGAATGGAGGTGTGTGAAGTCATAGAATGGAGGTGTGTGAAATCATAGAATGGAGGTGTGGGAAGTCAGAGAATGGAGCAGTGTGAAGTCAGAATGGAGGTGTGCGAAGTCACAGAATGGAGGTGTGTGAAGTCATTTTATGGAGCTGTGTGAAGTCAGAATGGAGGTGTGTGAAGTCACAGAATGGAGGTGTGTGAACTCACAATGGAGGTGTGTGAAGTCACAGAATCTAGGTTTGTGAAGTCATAGAATGGAGGTGTGTGAAGTCATAGAATGGAGGTGTGTGAAGTCATAATGGAGGCGTGTGAAGTCACAGAATTCAGGTGTGTGATGTCACAGAATGGAGGTGTGTGAAGTCATAGAATGGAGGTGTGTGAAGTCAGAACGGAGGTGTGTGAACTCAGATTGGAGGTGTGGGAAATCACAATGGAGGTGTGTGAAGTTATAGATGGAGGTGTGTGAAGTCACAGAAAGGAGGGGTGTGAAGTCAAAGACTGGAGGTGTGTGAAGTCATAGAATGGAGGTGTGTGAATGCATAGAATGGAGGTGTGTGAAGTCATAGAATGGAGGTGTGTGAAGTCACAGAATGGAGGTGTGGGAAGTCATAGAATGGAGTTGTGTGAAGTCACAGAATGGAGGTGTGTGAATTAATAGAATGGAGGTGTGAGAAATCATAGAATGGAGGTGTGTGAAGTCACAGAATGGAGGTGTGTGAAGTCACAGAATGGAGGTGTGTGAAGTCACAGAATGGAGGTGTGTGAACTCACAATGGAGGTGTGTGAAGTCAAAGAATGGAGGTGTGTGAAGTCATAGGATGGAATTGTGTGAAGTCATAGAATGGAGGTGTGTGAAGTCAAACAATAAAGGTGTGTGAAGTCACAGAATGGAGGTCTGTGAAGTCATGGAATGGAGGTGTGTTAAGTCACAGAATGGAGGTGTGTGAACTCAGAGAATGAAGGTGTGTGAACTCACAATGGAGGTGTGTGAAGTCACAGAATGGAGGTGTGTGAAGTCAAACAATAAAGGTGTGTGAAGTCACAGAATGGAGGTCTGTGAAGTCATAGAATGGAGGTGTGTTAAGTCACAGAATGGAGGTGTGTGAACTGAGAGAATGGAGGTGTGTGAACTCAGAATGGAGGTGTGTGAAGTCACAGAACGGAGATTTGTGAAGTCATAGAATGGAGGTGCGTGAAGTCATAGAATGGATGTTTCTGAAGTAAGAATGAAGGTGTGTGAAGTCATAGAATGGAGGTGTGTGAAGTCAGAATGGAGGTGTGTGAAGTCATAGAATGGAGGTGTGTGAAGTCAGAATGGAGGTGTGAGAAGTCAAAGAATGGAGGTGTGTGAAGTCAAACAATAAAGGCGTGTGAAGTCACAGAATTGAGGTGTGTGAAATCACAGAATGGAGGTTTTTGAAGTCAAAAAGGTGGTGTGTAGAGTCACAAATGGAGGTGTGTGAACTCATAGAATGGAGGTGTGTGAAGTCAAAGAATGTAGGTGTGCGAAGTCATGGAATGGAGGTGTGTGAAGTCACAGAATGGAGGTGTGTTAAGTCAGAATGGAGTTGTGTGAAGTCATAGAATGGAGGTGTGTGAAGTCAGAATGGAGGTGTGTGAAGTCATAGAATGGAGGTGTGTGAAGTCAGAATGGAGGTGTGTGAAGTCATAGAATGGAGGTGTGTGAAGTCAGAATGGAGGTGTGTGAACTCATAGAATGGACGTGTGTGAAGTCATGGAATGAAGGTGTGTGAAGTCAAAGAATGCAGGTGTGTGAAGTCAGAATGGAGTTGTGTGAAGTCATAGAATGAAGGTGTGTGAAGTCAGAATGGAGGTGTGTGAAGTCATAGAATGGAGGTGTGTGAAGTCAGAATGGAGGTGTGTGAACTCATAGAATGGAGGTGTGTGAAGTCACAATGGAGGTGTGTGAAGTCATAGAATGGAGGTGTGTGAAATCACAGAATGGAGGTGTGTGAAGTCAAAAAGGTGGTGTGTAGAGTCACAAATGGAGGTGTGTGAACTCATAGAATGGAGGTGTGTGAAGTCAAAGAATGGAGGTGTGTGACGTCATAGAATGGAGGTGTGAGAAGTCATAGAATGGATGTTTCTGAAGTAAGAATGAAGGTGTGTGAAGTCATAGAATGGAGGTGTGTGAAGTCAAAATGGAGGTGTGTGAACTCATAGAATTGAGGTGTGTGAACTCATAGAATTGAGGTGTGTGAAGTCATGGAATGAAGGTGTGTGAAGTCAAAGAACTGAGGTGTGTGAAGTCAAAATGGAGGTGTGTGAAGTCACAGAATGGAGGTGTGTGATCTCACAATGGCGGTGTGTGAAGTCAAAAAATAAAGGAGTGTGAAGTCAAACAATGGTGGTGTGTGAAGTCACAGAATGGAGGTGTGTGAAGTCAAAGAATGGAAGTGTGTGAAGTCAAAATGGAGGTGTGTGAAGTCATAGAATGGAGGTGTGTGAAGTCAAAATGGAGGTGTGCGAACTCATAAAATGGAGATGTGTGAAGTCATGGAAAGGAGGTGTTTGAAGTCCAAAAATGGAGGTGTGTGAAGTCAAACAATGGTGGTGTGTGAAGTCACAGAATGGAGGTGTGTGAAGTCAAAGAATGGAAGTGTGTGAAGTCACAGAATGGAGGTGTGTGAAGTCAAAGAATGGAAGTGTGTGAAGTCAAAATGGAGGTGTGTGAAGTGACAGAATGGAGGTGTGTGAAGTCACAGAATGGAGGTGTGTGAAGTCAAAGAATGGAAGTGTGTGAAGTCATCGAAAGGAGGTGTGTGAAGTCATGGAATGGAGGTGTGTGAAGTCACAGAATGGCGGTGTGTGAAGTCAGAATGGAGTTGTGTGAAGTCATAGAATGTAGGTGTGTGAAGTCAGAATGGAGGTGTGTGAAGTCATAGAATGGAGGTGTGTGAAGTCAGAATGGAGGTGTGTGAACTCATAGAATGGAGGTGTGTGAAGTCATCGAATGAAGGTGTGTGAAGTCAAAGAATGGAGGTGTGTGAAGTCAAACAATAAAGGTGTGTGAAGTCACAGAATGCAGGTGTGTGAAATCACAGAATGGAGGTGTGTGAAGTCAAAATGTGGTGTGTAGAGTCACAAATGGAGGTGTTTGAACTCATAGAATGGAGGTGTGTGAAGTCAAAGAATGGAGGTGTGTGAAGTCAGAATGGAGTTGTGTGAAGTCATAGAATGTAGGTGTGTGAAGTCAGAACGGAGGTGTGGGAAGTGATAGAATGGAGGTGTGGGAAGTCAGAATGGAGGTGTGTGAACTCATAGAATGGAGATGTGAAGTCACAATGGAGGTTTGTGAAGTCACAGTATGGAGGTGTGTGAAATCATAGAATGGAGCTGTGTGAAGTCAGATTTGAGGAGAGTGAAGTCACAGAATGGAGGTGTGTGAACTCACAATGGAGGTGTGTGAAGTCACAGAATGGAGGTGGGAAGTCATAAATGGAGGTGTGTGAAGTTATAGAATGGAGGTGTGTGAAGTCATAATGGAGGTGTGTGAAGTCATAGAATGGAGGCGTTTGAAGTCACAGAACTGATGTTTGTGAACTAAGAATGAAGGTGTGTTAAGTCATAGAATGGAGGTGTTTGAAGGCACAGAATGGAGGTGTGTGAAGTCACAGAATGGAGGTGTGTGAACTCACAATGGAGGTGTGTGAAGTCAAAGAATGGAGGTGTGTGAAGTCAGAGAATGGAAGTGTGTGAAGTCATAGAATGAAGGTGTGTGAAGCCAGAATTGAGGTGTGTGAAGTCACAAAATTGAGGTGTGTGAACTCAGAATGAAGGTGTGTGAAGTCACAGAATGGAGGTTTGTGAAGTCATAGAATGGAGGTGTGTGAAGTCATAGAATTGATGTTTCTGAAGTAGAATGGAAGTGTGTGAAGTCATAGAATGGAGGTGTGTGAAGTCAAAATGGAGGTGTGCGAACTCATAAAATGGAGATGTGTGAAGTCATGGAAAGGAGGTGTTTGAAGTCCAAAAATGGAGGTGTGTGAAGTCAAACAATGGTGGTGTGTGAAGTCACAGATTGGAGGTGTGTGAAGTCAAAGAATGGAAGTGTGTGAAGTCAAAATGGAGGTGTGTGAAGTCACAGAATGGAGGTGTGTGAAGTCACAGATGGAGGTGTGTGAAGTCATACAATGGAGGTGCGTGAAGTCACAGAATGGAGGTGTGTGAAGTCACAGAATGGAGGTGTGTGAAGTCAAAATGGAGGTGTGTGAACTCATAGAATGGAGGTGTGTGAACTCATAGAATGGAAGTGTGTGAAGTCATGGAATGGAGGTGTGTGAAGTCAAAGGATGGAGGTGTGAAGTCAAACAATAAAGGTGTGTGAAGTCACAGAATGGAGGTGTGTGAAATCACAGAATGGAGGTGTGTGAAGTCAAAAAGGTGGTGTGTAGGGTCAAAAATGGAGTGTGTGAACTCATAGAATGGAGGTGTGTGAAGTCAAAGTATGGAGGTGAGTGAAGTCATGGAATGGAGGTGTGTGAAGTCACAGAATGGAGGTGTGTGAAGTCATAGAATGGCGGTGTGCGAAATCATAGAATGGATGTTTCTGAAGTAAGAATGAAGGTGTGTGAAGTCATAGAATGGAGGTGTGTGAAGTCAAAATGGAGGTGTGTGAACTCATAGAATTCAGGTGTGTGAACTCAAAGAATGGAGGTGTGTAAAGTCATGGAATGAAGGTGTGTGAAGTCAAAGAATGGAGGTGTGTGAAGTCAAACAAGAAAGGTGTGTGAAGTCACAGAATGGAGGTGTGTGAAGTCACAGAATGGAGGTGTGTGAAGTCAAAGAATGGAAGTGTGTGAAGTCACAGAATGGCGGTGTGTGAAGTCACAGAATGGAGGTGTGTGAAGTCACAGAATGGAGGTGTGTGAACTCACAATGGAGTTGTGTGAAGTCAAACAATAAAGGTGTGTGAAGTCAAACAATAAAGGTTTGTGAAGTCACAGAATGGAGGTTTGTGAAGTCATAGAAGGGAGGTGTGTTTAGTCACAGAATAGAGGTGTGTGAAGTCACACAATGGAGGTGTGTGAACTCAGAATGGAGGTGTGTGAAGTCACAGAACGGAGATTTGTGAAGTCATAGAATGGAAGTACGTGAAGTCATAGAATGGATGTTTCTGAAGTAAGAATGAAGGAGCGTGAAGTTATAGAATGGAGGGGTGTGAAGTCAAAATGGAGGTGTGTGAATTCATAGAATGGAGGTGTGTGAACTCACAGAATGGAGGTGTGTTAAGTCATGGAATGGAGGTGTGTGAAGTCAAAGAAAGGAGGTGTGTGAAGTCAAACAATAAAGGTGTGTGAAGTCACAGAATGGAGGTGTGTGAAATCACAGAATGGAGGTGTGTGAAGACAAAAAGGTGGTGTGTAGAGTCACAAATGGAGGTGTGTGAACTCACAGAATGGAGGTGTGTGAAGTCAAAGAATGGAGGTGTGTGAAGTCACAGAATAGAGTTGTGTGAAATCATAGAATGGATGTTTCTGAAGTAGAATGAAGGTGTGTGAAGTCATAGAATGGAGGTGTGTGAAGTCAAAATGGAGGTGTGTGAACTCATAATATGGAGATGTGTGAAGTCATGGAATGGAGGTGCGTGAAGTCCAAAAATGGAGGTGTGTGAAGTCAAACAATGGTGGTGTGTGAAGTCACAGAATGGAGGTGTGTGAAGTCAAAGAATGAAAGTGTGTGAAGTCAAGATGGAGGTGTGTGAAGTCACAGAATGGAGGTGTGTGAAGTCTCAGAATGGAGGTGTATGAAGTCATAGAATGTAGGTTTATGAAGTCACAGAATGGATGTTTGCGAAGTCATGGAATGGAGGTGTGTGAAGTCACAGAATGGAGGTGTGTGAAGTCATAGAATGGAGGTGTGTGAAGTCATAGAATGGATGTGTGTGAAGTCATAATGGAGGTGTGAAGTCACAGAATTGAGGTGTGTGAAGTCACAGAATGGAGGTGTGTGAAGTCATAGAATGGAGGTGTTTGAAGGCACAGAATGGAGGTGTGTGAAGTCATAGAATGGAGCTGTGTGAAGTCAGAATGGAGGTGTGTGAAGTCACAGAATGGAGGTGTGCGAACTCAGAATGGAGGTGTGGGAAGTCACAGAATGGAGGTGTGTTAGGTCACAGAACGGAGGTGTTTGAACTCTGAATGGAGGTGTGTGAAGTCACAGAATGGAGGTGTGTGAAGTCATAGAATGGAGGTGTGTGAAATCATAGAATGGAGGTGTGGGAAGTCAGAGAATGGAGCTGTGTGAAGTCAGAATTGAGGTGTGCGAAGTCACAGAATGGAGGTGTGTGAAGTCATTTTATGGAGCTGTGTGAAGTCAGAATGGAGGTGTGTGAAGTCACAGAATGGAGGTGTGTAAACTCACAATGGAGGTGTGTGAAGTCACAGAATCTAGGTGTGTGAAGTCATAGAATGCAGGTGTGTGAAGTCATAGAATGGCGGTGTGTGAAGTCATAATGGAGGCGTGTGAAGTCACAGAATTCAGGTGTGTGAAGTCACAGAATGGAGGTGTGTGAAGTCATAGAATGGAGGTGTGTGAAGTCAGAACGGAGGTGTGTGAACTCAGATTGGAGGTGTGGGAAGTCACAATGGAGGTGTGTGAAGTTATAGATGGAGGTGTGTGAAGTCACAGAAAGGAGGGGTGTGAAGTCAAAGACTGGAGGTGTGTGAAGTCATAGAATGGAGGTGTGTGAACGCATAGAATGGAGGTGTGTGAAGTCATAGAATGGAGGTGTGTGAAGTCACAGAATGAAGGTTTGTGAACTCAGACTGGAGGTGTGTGAAGTCACAGAATGGAGGTGTGTGAAGCCAGAATTGAGGTGTGTGAAGTCACAGAATTGAGGTGTGTGAACTCAGAATGGAGGTGTGTGAAGTCACAGAATGGAGGTTTGTGAAATCATAGAATGGAGGTGTGTGAAGTCATAGAACGGATGTTTCTGAAGTAGAATGAAGGTGTGTGAAGTCATAGAATGGAGGTGTGTGAAGTCATCGAACGGAGGTGTGCGAAGTCATGGAATGGAGGTGTGTGAAGTCACAGAATGGAGGTGTGTGAAGTCAGAATGGAGTTGTGTGAAGTCATAGAATGGAGGTGTGTGAAGTCAGAATGGAGGTGTGTGAAGTCACAGAATGGAGGTGTGTTAAGTCACAGAACGGAGGTGTTTGAACTCAGAATGGAGGTGTGTGAAGTCACAGAATGGAGGTGTGTGAAGTCATAGAATGGAGGTGTGTGAAATCATAGAATGGAGGTGTGGGAAGTCAGAGAATGGAGCAGTGTGAAGTCAGAATGGAGGTGTGCGAAGTCACAGAATGGAGGTGTGTGAAGTCATTTTATGGAGCTGTGTGAAGTCAGAATGGAGGTGTGTGAAGTCACAGAATGGAGGTGTGTGAACTCACAATGGAGGTGTGTGAAGTCACAGAATCTAGGTTTGTGAAGTCATAGAATGGAGGTGTGTGAAGTCATAGAATGGAGGTGTGTGAAGTCATAATGGAGGCGTGTGAAGTCACAGAATTCAGGTGTGTGATGTCACAGAATGGAGGTGTGTGAAGTCATAGAATGGAGGTGTGTGAAGTCAGAACGGAGGTGTGTGAACTCAGATTGGAGGTGTGGGAAATCACAATGGAGGTGTGTGAAGTTATAGATGGAGGTGTGTGAAGTCACAGAAAGGAGGGGTGTGAAGTCAAAGACTGGAGGTGTGTGAAGTCATAGAATGGAGGTGTGTGAATGCATAGAATGGAGGTGTGTGAAGTCATAGAATGGAGGTGTGTGAAGTCACAGAATGGAGGTGTGGGAAGTCATAGAATGGAGTTGTGTGAAGTCACAGAATGGAGGTGTGTGAATTAATAGAATGGAGGTGTGAGAAATCATAGAATGGAGGTGTGTGAAGTCACAGAATGGAGGTGTGTGAAGTCACAGAATGGAGGTGTGTGAAGTCACAGAATGGAGGTGTGTGAACTCACAATGGAGGTGTGTGAAGTCAAAGAATGGAGGTGTGTGAAGTCATAGGATGGAATTGTGTGAAGTCATAGAATGGAGGTGTGTGAAGTCAAACAATAAAGGTGTGTGAAGTCACAGAATGGAGGTCTGTGAAGTCATGGAATGGAGGTGTGTTAAGTCACAGAATGGAGGTGTGTGAACTCAGAGAATGAAGGTGTGTGAACTCACAATGGAGGTGTGTGAAGTCACAGAATGGAGGTGTGTGAAGTCAAACAATAAAGGTGTGTGAAGTCACAGAATGGAGGTCTGTGAAGTCATAGAATGGAGGTGTGTTAAGTCACAGAATGGAGGTGTGTGAACTGAGAGAATGGAGGTGTGTGAACTCAGAATGGAGGTGTGTGAAGTCACAGAACGGAGATTTGTGAAGTCATAGAATGGAGGTGCGTGAAGTCATAGAATGGATGTTTCTGAAGTAAGAATGAAGGTGTGTGAAGTCATAGAATGGAGGTGTGTGAAGTCAGAATGGAGGTGTGTGAAGTCATAGAATGGAGGTGTGTGAAGTCAGAATGGAGGTGTGAGAAGTCAAAGAATGGAGGTGTGTGAAGTCAAACAATAAAGGCGTGTGAAGTCACAGAATTGAGGTGTGTGAAATCACAGAATGGAGGTTTTTGAAGTCAAAAAGGTGGTGTGTAGAGTCACAAATGGAGGTGTGTGAACTCATAGAATGGAGGTGTGTGAAGTCAAAGAATGTAGGTGTGCGAAGTCATGGAATGGAGGTGTGTGAAGTCACAGAATGGAGGTGTGTTAAGTCAGAATGGAGTTGTGTGAAGTCATAGAATGGAGGTGTGTGAAGTCAGAATGGAGGTGTGTGAAGTCATAGAATGGAGGTGTGTGAAGTCAGAATGGAGGTGTGTGAAGTCATAGAATGGAGGTGTGTGAAGTCAGAATGGAGGTGTGTGAACTCATAGAATGGACGTGTGTGAAGTCATGGAATGAAGGTGTGTGAAGTCAAAGAATGCAGGTGTGTGAAGTCAGAATGGAGTTGTGTGAAGTCATAGAATGAAGGTGTGTGAAGTCAGAATGGAGGTGTGTGAAGTCATAGAATGGAGGTGTGTGAAGTCAGAATGGAGGTGTGTGAACTCATAGAATGGAGGTGTGTGAAGTCACAATGGAG
>JANJXV010001920.1:0-62436 GCA_024803745.1 Megascapheus bottae | reverse complement strand
CTCCATTCTGTGACTTCACACACCTCCATTCTATGACTTCACACACCTCCATTCTGACTTCACACACCTCCATTCTATGACTTCACACACCTCCATTCTGAATTCACACAGCTCAATTCTGTGACTTCACAAAACTCCATTCTGACTTCACACACATCCATTGTATGAATTCACACACCTCCATTCTATGACTTCACAAACCTCCATTCTGTGACTTCACACACCTCAATTCTGACTTCACACACTTCCATTCTATGACTTCACACACTTCCATTCTATGACTTCACACGCCTCCATTCTCTGACTTCACACACCTCCATTCTGAGTTCACACACCTCTATTCTGTGATTTCACACACCTCCATTCTGTGACTTCACACACCTCCATTCTGTGACTTCACACACTTCCATTCTATGACTTCACACACCTTTATTCTATGAGTTCACACACCTCCATTCTGTGACTTCACAAACCTCCATTTTATGACCTCACACACCCACATTCTAGGATTTCACACACCTCCATTCTATGACTTCACACATCCATTTTGACTTCACACACCTCCATTATATGACTTCAAACACCTCAATTCTGTGACTTCACACACCTCCATTCTATGACTTCAAACCGTCCATTCTGTGGCTTCACACACCTCCATTGTATGACTTCACACACTTCCATTCTATGACTTCACACACCTCCATTCTGTGACTTTACACACCTCCATTCTGAGTTCACACACCTCAATTCTTGTTCTTCACACACCTCCAATCTGTGACTTCCCACACCTCCATTCTGTGACATCACACACCTCCATTCTAAGACTTCACAGACTTCGAATGTGTGATTTCACTCACATGCACTCTATAACTTCACACTCCTCCTTTCTATGACTTCCCACACCTCCTTTCTATGACTTCACCCACCTCCAATCGATGACTACACACCTCCATTCTGACTTCACACACCTCCATTCTGTGACTTCACACACCCCAATTCTATGAGTTCACATACCTCCATTCTATGACTTCACACACCTTCATTCTTACTTCAGAAACATCCATTCTATGACTTCCCACACCTCCATTCTGAGTTCACACAACTCCATTCGATGACTTCACACACCTCCATTCTGACTTCACACACCTCCATTCTATGACTTCACACACTTCCATTCTATGACTTCACACACCTCCATTCTGTGACTTCACACACCTCCATTCTCTGTTCACACACCTTCATTCTGTGACTTCACACACCTCCAATCTGGGACTTCACACACTTCCATTCTATGACTTCACACACCTCCATTTTATGACTTCACATATCCATTTTGATTTCACACACCTCCAATATATGACTTCAAACACCTCAGTTCTGTGACTTCATATACCTCCATTCTATGACTTCACACACTTCCATTCCATGACTTCACACACCTCCATTCTGTGACTTTACACACCTCCATTCTGGCTTCACACACCTCTTTTCTCTGACTTCACACTCCTGCAATCTGTGACTTCCCACACCTCCATTCTGTGACTGCACACACCTCCATTCTATGACTTCACACACCTTCATTCTTACTTCACAAACACCCATTCTATGACTTCACACACCTCCATTCTATGACTTCACACATCTCCATTCTTTGACGTCACACACCTACATTCTATGACTTCACACACCTTCATTCTTACTTTACAAACATCCATTCTAAAACTTCACACACCTCAATTCTATGACTTTACACACCTCCATTCTGTCACCTCACATACCTCCATTCTATGACTTCACACACCTCCATTCTATGACTTCACACACCTCCATTCTATGACTTCACACACTTCCATTGTGACGTCACACACCTCCATTCTATGAGTTCACAAACCTCCATTCTGACTTCACTCACCTCCGTTCTATGACTTCACACACCTCCATTCTGAGTTCACACAGCTCCATACTATGACTTCACACAACTCCATCTATGACTTCACACACCTCCATTCTGACTTCACACACCTCTATTCTATGACTTCGCTCACCTCCATTCTGACATCACACACCTCCATTCTGTGACTTCACACACCTCGATTCAATGACTTCACACACCTACATTCTTTGACTTCACACACCTCCATTCTATGATTTCACAGACCTCGAATCTGTGACTTCACTCACCTGCACTCTATGACTTCACACTCCTCCATTCTATGACTTCCCACACCTCCTTTCTATGACTTCACCCACCTCCAATCTATGACTGCACACCTCCATTCTGACTTCACACACCTCCATTCTGTGACTTTACACACCTCCATTCTATGACTTCACACACCTCCATTCTATGACTTCACAAACCTTCATTCTTACTTCACAAACATACATTCTATGACTTCACACACCTCCATTCTATGACTTCACACACCTCCATTCTTTGACTTCACACACCTCCATTCTTTGACCTCACACACCTAAATTCTGAGTTGACACACCTGCATTCTGTGACTTCACACACCTCCATTCTGACTTCACACAGCTCCATTCTATGACTTCACACACCTCCATTCTTTGACATCACACAACTCCATTCTATGACTTCACACACCTTCATTCTTACTTTACAAACATCCATTCTATAACTTCACACACCTCCATTCCATGACTTTACACACCTCTATTCTGTGACTTCACATACCTCCATTCTATGACTTCACAAACCTCCATTCTGTGACTTCACACACCTCCGTTCTATGACCTCACACACTTCCATTGTTACGTCACACACCTCCATTCTATGAGTTCACACACCTCCATTCTGACTTCACACACCTCCATTCTATGACTTCACACTCCTCCATTCTGATTTGACACACATCCATTCTGTGGCTTCACACACCTCCATTCAATGACTTCACACACCTACTTTCTTTGACTTCACACACCTCCAATCTCACATCACACACCTCCCTTCTATGATTTCACAGACCTCGAATCTGTGACTTCACTCACCTGCACTCTATGACTTCACACTCCTCCATTCTATGACTTCCCACACGTCTTTTTTATGAATTCACCCACTTCCAATCTATGACTACTCACCTCCACTCTGACTTCACACACCTCCATTCTGTGACTTCACACACCTCCATTCTATAACTTCACACACCTCCATTTTATAACTTCACACACCTCCATTCTATGACTTCACACACATCTATTCTTTGACTTCACACACCTAAATTCTGAGTTGACCCACCTCCATTCTGTGACTTCACACACCTCCATTCTGACTTCACACAGCTCCATTCTATGACTTCACAAACCTAAATTCTTTGACATCACACACCTCCATGCTATGACTTCACACTCCTTCATTCTTACTTTACAAACATCCATTCTATATCTTCACACACCTCCATACTTTGACTTTACACACCTCCATTCTGTGACTTCACATGCCTCCATTCTATGACTTCACACACGTAAATTCTGTGACTTCACACACTTCCATTCTATGACTTCACACACTTCCATTGTGACGTCACACACCTCCATTCTATGAGTTCACACACCTCCATTCTGACTTCACACACCTCCATTCTATGACTTCACACACCTCAATTCTGACTTCACACACCTCCATTCTGTGACTTCACACACCTCCATTCTATGACTTCACACATCTCCATTCTATGACTTCACACACCTTCATTTTACTTCAGAAACATCCATTCTATGACTTCACACACTTCCATTCTATGACTTCACAAACCTCCATTCTGTGACTTCACACACCTCCATTCTGACTTCACACACATTCATTCTATGACTTCACACACATCCATTCTCTGACTTCACACACCTCCATTCTGAGTTCACACACCTCTATTCTGTGATTTCACACACCTCCATTCTGTGTCTTCACACACCTCCATTCTGTGACTACACACACTTCCATTTTATGACTTCACACATCTTCATTCTATGATTTCACACACGTCCACTCTGTGACTTCACAAACCTCCATTCTATGACCTCACACACCCAAATTCTATGATTTCACACACCTCCATTTTATGATTTCACACATCCATTTTGACTTCACACACCTCCAATATATGACTTCAAAAACCTCAATTCTGTGAGTTCACACACCTCCATTCTATGACTTCAAACCGTCCATTCTGTGACTTCACACACCTCCATTCTATGACTTCAAACCGTCCATTCTGTGACTTTAAACACCTCCATTCTGAGTTCACACACCTCAATTCTGGGACTTCACAAACCTCCCTTCGGGGACTTCACAATACTCCACTCTATGACTTCACACATCTACATTCTATGACTTCACACACCTCAATTCTGACTCACACAACTCCATTCTATGACTTCACACACCTCCGTTCTGACTTCACTCACCTGCACTCTATAACTTCTCACTTCTCCATTCTATGCTTTCACACACCTCCATTCTGTGACTTCACACACCTCCAATCTATGACTTCACACCTCCATTCTGACTTCACTCACCTCCATTCTATGACTTCACACACCTCCGTTCTGACTTCACACACCTCCATTCTGTGACTTCACACACCTCCATTCTATGATTTCACACACCTCCATTCTATGACTTCACACAACTCCATTCTGTGACTTCTCACACCTCCATTCTATGACTTCACACACCTCCATTGTGACTCCACACACTACCATGCTATGAGTTCACACACCTCCATTCTGACTTCACACACCTCCATTCTATGACTTCACACACCTCCATTCTATGACTTCCCACACCTCCTTTCTATGACTTCACACACCTTCATTCTTACTTCACAAACATACATTCTATGACTTCACACACATCCATTCTGTGACTACACACACCTCCATTCTATGACTTCACACACCTTCATTCTTACTTCACAAACATACATTCTATGACTTCACACACCTCCATTCTATGACTTCACACACCTCCATTCTTTGACTTCACACACCTCCATTCTTTGACCTCACACACCTAAATTCTGAGTTGACACACCTCCATTCTGTGACTTCACACACCTCCATTCTGACTTCACACAGCTCCATTCTATGACTTCACACACCTCCATTCTTTGACATCACACAACTCCATTCTATGACTTCACACACCTTCATTCTTACTTTACAAACATCCATTCTATAACTTCACACACCTCCATTCCATGACTTTACACACCTCCATTCTGTGACTTCACATACCTCCATTCTATGACTTCACAAACCTCCATTCTGTGACTTCACACACCTCCGTTCTATGACCTCACACACTTCCATTGTTACGTCACACACCTCCATTCTATGAGTTCACACACCTCCATTCTGACTTCACACACCTCCATTCTATGACTTCACACTCCTCCATTCTGACTTGACACACATCCATTCTGTGGCTTCACACACCTCCATTCAATGACTTCACACACCTACTTTCTTTGACTTCACATACCTCCAATCTCACATCACACACCTCCCTTCTATGATTTCACAGACCTCGAATCTGTGACTTCACTCACCTGCACTCTATGACTTCACACTCCTCCATTCTATGACTTCCCACACGTCCTTTTTATGAATTCACCCACTTCCAATCTATGACTACTCACCTCCACTCTGACTTCACACACCTCCATTCTGTGACTTCACACACCTCCATTCTATAACTTCACACACCTCCATTTTATAACTTCACACACCTCCATTCTATGACTTCACACACCTCTATTCTTTGACTTCACACACCTAAATTCTGAGTTGACCCACCTCCATTCTGTGACTTCACACACCTCCATTCTGACTTCACACAGCTCCATTCTATGACTTCAGAAACCTAAATTCTTTGACATCACACACCTCCATTCTATGACTTCACACTCCCTCATTCTTACTTTACAAAAATCCATTCTATATCTTCACACACCTCCATACTTTGACTTTACACACCTCCATTCTGTGACTTCACATGCCTCCATTCTATGACTTCACACACCTAAATTCTGTGACTTCACACACTTCCATTCTATGACTTCACACACTTCCATTGTGACGTCACACACCTCCATACTATGAGTTCACACACCTCCATTCTGACTTCACACACCTCCATTCTATGACTTCACACACCTCAATTCTGACTTCACACACCTCCATTCTGTGACTTCACACACCTCCATTCTATGACTTCACACATCTCCATTCTATGACTTCACACACCTTCATTCTTACTTCAGAAACATCCATTCTATGACTTCACACACTTCCATTCTATGACTTCACAAACCTCCATTCTGTGACTTCACACACCTCCATTCTGACTTCACACACATTCATTCTATGACTTCACACACATCCATTCTATGACTTCACACACCTCCATTCTCTGACTTCACACACCTCCATTCTGAGTTCACACACCTCTGTTCTGTGATTTCACACACCTCCATTCTGTGTCTTCACACACCTCCATTCTGTGACTACACACACTTCCATTTTATGACTTCACACATCTTAATTCTATGATTTCACACACGTCCACTCTGTGACTTCACAAACGTCCATTCTATGACCTCACACACCCAAATTCTATGATTTCATACACCTCCATTTTATGATTTCACACATCCATTTTGACTTCACACACCTCCAATATATGACTTCAAACACCTCAATTCTGTGAGTTCACACACCTCCATTCTATGACTTCAAACCGTCCATTCTGTGACTTCACACACCTCCATTCTATGACTTCAAACCGTCCATTCTGTGACTTTACACACCTCCATTCTGAGTTCACACACCTCAATTCTGGGACTTCACAAACCTCCCTTCGGGGACTTCACAATACTCCACTCTATGACTTCACACATCTACATTCTATGACTTCACACACCTCAATTCTGACTCACACAACTCCATTATGTGACTTCAAAAACTCCATTCTATGATTTCACATATCTCCATACTATTACTTCACACACCTCCACCTATGACTTCACACACCTCCATTCTGAGTTCACACACCTCCATTCTGTGACTTCACACACCTCCATTCTGACTTCACACACCTCCATTGTATGACGTCACAAACCTCCATTCTGTGACTTCACACACCTCCATTCTATGACTTCACAAACTTCCACTGTGACGTCACACACCTCCATTCTATGAGTTCACACACCTCCATTCCATGACTTCACACACCTCCATTCTGACTTCACACACCTCTATTCTATGACTTCGAACACCTACAATCTGTCTTCACACACCTCCATTCTATGACTTCACAGACCTCGAATATTTGACTTCACTCACCTGCACTCTATAACTTCTCACTTCTCCATTCTATGATTTCACACACCTCCATTCTGTGACTTCACACACCTCCAATCTATGACTTCACACCTCCATTCTGACTTCACTCACCTCCATTCTATGACTTCACACACCTCCGTTCTGACTTTACACACCTCCATTCTGTGACTTCACACACCTCCATTCTATGATTTCACACACCTCCATTCTATGACTTCACACAACTCCATTCTGTGACTTCACACACCTCCATTCTATGACTTCACACAACTCCATTCTGTGACTTCACACACCTCCATTCTGTGACTTCACACACTTCCATTCTATGATTTCACACACCTCCATTCTGTGACTTCACACAGCTCCATTCTATTACTTCACACACCTCCATTCTGTGACTTCACATACCTCCATTCTGAGTTCACACATCTCCATTCTCTGACTTCTCACACCTCGGTTCTGTGACTTCACACACCTCCAATCTGTGACTTCACACACTTCCATTCTATGACTTCACACAGCTCCATTCTATGACTTCACACAACTCCATTCTGTGACTTCACACACCTCCATTCTATGACCTCACACACCCTCATTCTATGATGTCACACACCTCCATTCTATGACTTCACACATCCATTTTGATTTCACACACCTCCAATATATGACTTCAAACACTTCAATTCTGTGACTTCACACACCTCCATTCTATGACTTCATACCGTCCATTCTGTGACTTCACACACCTCCATTCTATGACTTCACACACTTCCATTCTATGACTTCACACACCTCCATTCTGTGACTTTACACACCTCAATTCTGTGTTCACACACCTCCATTCTGTGACTTCACACACCTCCATTCTATGACTTCACACACCTCCATTCTGACTTCACACACCTCCATTCTATGACTTCACACACCTCCATTCTGAATTCACACAGCTCAATTCTGTGACTTCACAAAACTCCATTCTGACTTCACACACATCCATTGTATGAATTCACACACCTCCATTCTATGACTTCACAAACCTCCATTCTGTGACTTCACACACCTCAATTCTGACTTCACACACTTCCATTCTTTGACTTCACACACTTCCATTCTATGACTTCACACGCCTCCATTCTCTGACTTCACACACCTCCATTCTGAGTTCACACACCTCTATTCTGTGATTTCACACACCTCCATTCTGTGACTTCACACACCTCCATTCTGTGACTTCACACACTTCCATTCTATGACTTCACACACCTTTATTCTATGAGTTCACACACCTCCATTCTGTGACTTCACAAACCTCCATTTTATGACCTCACACACCCACATTCTAGGATTTCACACACCTCCATTCTATGACTTCACACATCCATTTTGACTTCACACACCTCCATTATATGACTTCAAACACCTCAATTCTGTGACTTCACACACCTCCATTCTATGACTTCAAACCGTCCATTCTGTGGCTTCACACACCTCCATTGTATGACTTCACACACTTCCATTCTATGACTTCACACACCTCCATTCTGTGACTTTACACACCTCCATTCTGAGTTCACACACCTCAATTCTTGTTCTTCACACACCTCCAATCTGTGACTTCCCACACCTCCATTCTGTGACATCACACACCTCCATTCTAAGACTTCACAGACTTCGAATGTGTGATTTCACTCACATGCACTCTATAACTTCACACTCCTCCTTTCTATGACTTCCCACACCTCCTTTCTATGACTTCACCCACCTCCAATCGATGACTACACACCTCCATTCTGACTTCACACACCTCCATTCTGTGACTTCACACACCCCAATTCTATGAGTTCACATACCTCCATTCTATGACTTCACACACCTTCATTCTTACTTCAGAAACATCCATTCTATGACTTCCCACACCTCCATTCTGAGTTCACACAACTCCATTCGATGACTTCACACACCTCCATTCTGACTTCACACACCTCCATTCTATGACTTCACACACTTCCATTCTATGACTTCACACACCTCCATTCTGTGACTTCACACACCTCCATTCTCTGTTCACACACCTTCATTCTGTGACTTCACACACCTCCAATCTGGGACTTCACACACTTCCATTCTATGACTTCACACACCTCCATTTTATGACTTCACATATCCATTTTGATTTCACACACCTCCAATATATGACTTCAAACACCTCAGTTCTGTGACTTCATATACCTCCATTCTATGACTTCACACACTTCCATTCCATGACTTCACACACCTCCATTCTGTGACTTTACACACCTCCATTCTGGCTTCACACACCTCTTTTCTCTGACTTCACACTCCTGCAATCTGTGACTTCCCACACCTCCATTCTGTGACTGCACACACCTCCATTCTATGACTTCACACACCTTCATTCTTACTTCACAAACACCCATTCTATGACTTCACACACCTCCATTCTATGACTTCACACATCTCCATTCTTTGACGTCACACACCTACATTCTATGACTTCACACACCTTCATTCTTACTTTACAAACATCCATTCTAAAACTTCACACACCTCAATTCTATGACTTTACACACCTCCATTCTGTCACCTCACATACCTCCATTCTATGACTTCACACACCTCCATTCTATGACTTCACACACCTCCATTCTATGACTTCACACACTTCCATTGTGACGTCACACACCTCCATTCTATGAGTTCACAAACCTCCATTCTGACTTCACTCACCTCCGTTCTATGACTTCACACACCTCCATTCTGAGTTCACACAGCTCCATACTATGACTTCACACAACTCCATCTATGACTTCACACACCTCCATTCTGACTTCACACACCTCTATTCTATGACTTCGCTCACCTCCATTCTGACATCACACACCTCCATTCTGTGACTTCACACACCTCGATTCAATGACTTCACACACCTACATTCTTTGACTTCACACACCTCCATTCTATGATTTCACAGACCTCGAATCTGTGACTTCACTCACCTGCACTCTATGACTTCACACTCCTCCATTCTATGACTTCCCACACCTCCTTTCTATGACTTCACCCACCTCCAATCTATGACTACACACCTCCATTCTGACTTCACACACCTCCATTCTGTGACTTTACACACCTCCATTCTATGACTTCACACACCTCCATTCTAGGACTTCACAAACCTCCTTTCTGTGACTACACACACCTCCATTCTGAGTTCACACAACTCCATTCAGTGACTTCACACACCTCCATCCTGACTTCACACACCTCCATTCTATGACTTCACACACTTCCATTCTATGACTTCACACACCTCCATTCTCTGACTTCACACACCTCCATTCTGAGTTCACACACCTGTATTCTGTGACTTCACACACCTCCATTCTGTGACTTCACAGACCTCCATTCTGTGACTTCACACACTTCCCTTCTATGACTTCACACACCTTCATTCTATGATTTCACACACCTCCATTCTGTGCCTTCACAAACCCCAATTCTATGAGCTCACACACCCTCATTCTATGATTTTACACACGTCCATTCTAGGACTTCACACATCCATTTTGACTTCACACACCTCCAATATATGACTTCAAACACCTCAATTCTGTGACTTCACACACCTCCATTCTATGACTTCAAACCGTCCATTCTGTGACTTCACACACCTCCATTCTATGACTTCACACACTTCCATTCTATGATTTTACACACCTCCATTCTGTGACTTTACACACCTCCATTCTGAGTTCACACACCTACATTCTGGGACATCACACACCTCCAATCTGTGACTTCCCACACCTCCATTCTGTGACTTCACACACCTCCATTCTATGACTTCAAACCGTCCATTCTGTGACTTTACACACCTCCATTCTGAGTTCACACACCTCAATTCTGGGACTTCACAAACCTCCCTTCGGGGACTTCACAATACTCCACTCTATGACTTCACACATCTACATTCTATGACTTCACACACCTCAATTCTGACTCACACAACTCCATTCCTTGACTTCAAAAACTCCATTCTATGATTTCACATATCTCCATACTATGACTTCACACACCTCCATCCATGACTTCACACACCTCCATTCTGAGTTCACACACCTCCATTCTGTGACTTCACACACCTCCATTCTGACTTCACACACCTCTATTGTATGACTTCACAAACCTCCATTCTGTGACTTCACACACCTCCATTCTATGACTTCACAAACTTCCTGTGAAGTCACACACCTCCATTCTATGATTTCACACACCTCCATTCCATGACTTCACACACCTCCATTCTGACTTCACACACCTCTATTCTATGACTTCGAACACCTACATTCTGACTTCACACACCTCCATTCTATGACTTCACAGACCTCGAATATTTGACTTCACTCACCTGCACTCTATAACTTCTCACTTCTCCATTCTATGATTTCACACACCTCCATTCTGTGACTTCACACACCTCCAATCTATGACTTCACACATCCATTCTGACTTCAGTCACCTCCATTCTATGACTTCACACACCTCCGTTCTGACTTCACACACCTCTATTCTGTGACTTCACACACCTCCATTCTATGATTTCACACACCTCCATTCTATGACTTCACACAACTCCATTCTGTGATTTCACACACCTCCATTCTATGACTTCACACAACTCCATTCTGTGACTTCACACACCTCCATTCTGTGACTTCACACACTTCCATTCTATGATTTCACACACCTCCATTCTGTGACTTCACACACCTCCATTCTATTACTTCACACACCTCCATTCTGTGACTTCACACACCTCCATTCTGAGTTCACACATCTCCATTCTCTGACTTCTCAAACCTCGATTCTGTGACTTCACACACCTCCAATCTGTGACTTCACACACTTCCATTCTATGACTTCACACAGCTCCATTCTATGACTTCACACAACTCCATTCTGTGACTTCACACACCTCCATTCTATGACCTCACACACCCTCATTCTATGATGTCACACACCTGCATTCTATGACTTCACACATCCATTTTCATTTCACACACCTCCAATATATGACTTCAAACACCTCAATTCTGTGACTTCACACACCTCCATTCTATGACTTCATACCGTCCATTCTGTGACTTCACACACCTCCATTCTATGACTTCACACACTTCCATTCTATGACTTCACACACCTCCATTCTGTGACTTTACACATCTCAATTCTGGGTTCACACACCTCCATTCTGTGACTTCACACACCTCCATTCTATGACTTCACACACCTTCATTCTTACTTCACATACACCCATTCTATGACTTCACACACCTCCATTCTATGACTTCACACACCTCCATTCTGTGACTTCACACACTTCCATTCTATGACTTCACACACCTCCATTCTGACTTCACACACCTCCATTCTATGACTTCACATACCTCCATTCTGTGACTTCACACACCTCCATTCTATGACTTCACACAACTCCATTCTGTGACTTCACACACCTCCATTCTGTGACTTCACACACTTCCATTCTATGATTTCACACACCTCCATTCTGTGACTTCACACAGCTCCATTCTATTACTTCACACACCTCCATTCTGTGACTTCACATACCTCCATTCTGAGTTCACACATCTCCATTCTCTGACTTCTCACACCTCGGTTCTGTGACTTCACACACCTCCAATCTGTGACTTCACACACTTCCATTCTATGACTTCACACAGCTCCATTCTATGACTTCACACAACTCCATTCTGTGACTTCACACACCTCCATTCTATGACCTCACACACCCTCATTCTATGATGTCACACACGTCCATTCTATGACTTCACACATCCATTTTGATTTCACACACCTCCAATATATGACTTCAAACACTTCAATTCTGTGACTTCACACACCTCCATTCTATGACTTCATACCGTCCATTCTGTGACTTCACACACCTCCATTCTATGACTTCACACACTTCCATTCTATGACTTCACACACCTCCATTCTGTGACTTTACACACCTCAATTCTGGGTTCACACACCTCCATTCTGTGACTTCACACACCTCCATTCTATGACTTCACACACCTCCATTCTGACTTCACACACCTCCATTCTATGACTTCACACACCTCCATTCTGAATTCACACAGCTCAATTCTGTGACTTCACAAAACTCCATTCTGACTTCACACACATCCATTGTATGAATTCACACACCTCCATTCTATGACTTCACAAACCTCCATTCTGTGACTTCACACACCTCAATTCTGACTTCACCCACTTCCATTCTATGACTTCACACACTTCCATTCTATGACTTCACACGCCTCCATTCTCTGACTTCACACACCTCCATTCTGAGTTCACACACCTCTATTCTGTGATTTCACACACCTCCATTCTGTGACTTCACACACCTCCATTCTGTGACTTCACACACTTCCATTCTATGACTTCACACACCTTTATTCTATGAGTTCACACACCTCCATTCTGTGACTTCACAAACCTCCATTTTATGACCTCACACACCCACATTCTAGGATTTCACACACCTCCATTCTATGACTTCACACATCCATTTTGACTTCACACACCTCCATTATATGACTTCAAACACCTCAATTCTGTGACTTCACACACCTCCATTCTATGACTTCAAACCGTCCATTCTGTGGCTTCACACACCTCCATTGTATGACTTCACACACTTCCATTCTATGACTTCACACACCTCCATTCTGTGACTTTACACACCTCCATTCTGAGTTCACACACCTCAATTCTTGTTCTTCACACACCTCCAATCTGTGACTTCCCACACCTCCATTCTGTGACATCACACACCTCCATTCTAAGACTTCACAGACTTCGAATGTGTGATTTCACTCACATGCACTCTATAACTTCACACTCCTCCTTTCTATGACTTCCCACACCTCCTTTCTATGACTTCACCCACCTCCAATCGATGACTACACACCTCCATTCTGACTTCACACACCTCCATTCTGTGACTTCACACACCCCAATTCTATGAGTTCACATACCTCCATTCTATGACTTCACACACCTTCACTCTTACTTCAGAAACATCCATTCTATGACTTCCCACACCTCCATTCTGAGTTCACACAACTCCATTCGATGACTTCACACACCTCCATTCTGACTTCACACACCTCCATTCTATGACTTCACACACTTCCATTCTATGACTTCACACACCTCCATTCTGTGACTTCACACACCTCCATTCTCTGTTCACACACCTTCATTCTGTGACTTCACACACTTCCAATCTGGGACTTCACACACTTCCATTCTATGACTTCACACACCTCCATTTTATGACTTCACATATCCATTTTGATTTCACACACCTCCAATATATGACTTCAAACACCTCAGTTCTGTGACTTCATATACCTCCATTCTATGACTTCACACACTTCCATTCCATGACTTCACACACCTCCATTCTGTGACTTTACACACCTCCATTCTGGCTTCACACACCTCTTTTCTCTGACTTCACACTCCTGCAATCTGTGACTTCCCACACCTCCATTCTGTGACTGCACACACCTCCATTCTATGACTTCACACACCTTCATTCTTACTTCACAAACACCCATTCTATGACTTCACACACCTCCATTCTATGACTTCACACATCTCCATTCTTTGACGTCACACACCTACATTCTATGACTTCACACACCTTCATTCTTACTTTACAAACATCCATTCTAAAACTTCACACACCTCAATTCTATGACTTTACACACCTCCATTCTGTCACCTCACATACCTCCATTCTATGACTTCACACACCTCCATTCTATGACTTCACACACCTCCATTCTATGACTTCACACACTTCCATTGTGACGTCACACACCTCCATTCTATGAGTTCACAAACCTCCATTCTGACTTCACTCACCTCCGTTCTATGACTTCACACACCTCCATTCTGAGTTCACACAGCTCCATACTATGACTTCACACAACTCCATCTATGACTTCACACACCTCCATTCGGACTTCACACACCTCTATTCTATGACTTCGCTCACCTCCATTCTGACATCACACACCTCCATTCTGTGACTTCACACACCTCGATTCAATGACTTCACACACCTACATTCTTTGACTTCACACACCTCCATTCTATGATTTCACAGACCTCGAATCTGTGACTTCACTCACCTGCACTCTATGACTTCACACTCCTCCATTCTATGACTTCCCACACCTCCTTTCTATGACTTCACCCACCTCCAATCTATGACTACACACCTCCATTCTGACTTCACACACCTCCATTCTGTGACTTTACACACCTCCATTCTATGACTTCACACACCTCCATTCTAGGACTTCACAAACCTCCTTTCTGTGACTACACACACCTCCATTCTGAGTTCACACAACTCCATTCAGTGACTTCACACACCTCCATCCTGACTTCACACACCTCCATTCTATGACTTCACACACTTCCATTCTATGACTTCACACACCTCCATTCTCTGACTTCACACACCTCCATTCTGAGTTCACACACCTGTATTCTGTGACTTCACACACCTCCATTCTGTGACTTCACAGACCTCCATTCTGTGACTTCACACACTTCCCTTGTATGACTTCACACACCTTCATTCTATGATTTCACACACCTCCATTCTGTGCCTTCACAAACCCCAATTCTATGAGCTCACACACCCTCATTCTATGATTTTACACACGTCCATTCTAGGACTTCACACATCCATTTTGACTTCACACACCTCCAATATATGACTTCAAACACCTCAATTCTGTGACTTCACACACCTCCATTCTATGACTTCAAACCGTCCATTCTGTGACTTCACACACCTCCATTCTATGACTTCACACACTTCCATTCTATGATTTTACACACCTCCATTCTGTGACTTTACACACCTCCATTCTGAGTTCACACACCTACATTCTGGGACATCACACACCTCCAATCTGTGACTTCCCACACCTCCATTCTGTGACTTCACACACCTCCATTCTATGACTTCAAACCGTCCATTCTGTGACTTTACACACCTCCATTCTGAGTTCACACACCTCAATTCTGGGACTTCACAAACCTCCCTTCGGGGACTTCACAATACTCCACTCTATGACTTCACACATCTACATTCTATGACTTCACACACCTCAATTCTGACTCACACAACTCCATTCCTTGACTTCAAAAACTCCATTCTATGATTTCACATATCTCCATACTATGACTTCACACACCTCCATCCATGACTTCACACACCTCCATTCTGAGTTCACACACCTCCATTCTGTGACTTCACACACCTCCATTCTGACTTCACACACCTCTATTGTATGACTTCACAAACCTCCATTCTGTGACTTCACACACCTCCATTCTATGACTTCACAAACTTCCATTGTGAAGTCACACACCTCCATTCTATGATTTCACACACCTCCATTCCATGACTTCACACACCTCCATTCTGACTTCACACACCTCTATTCTATGACTTCGAACACCTACATTCTGACTTCACACACCTCCATTCTATGACTTCACAGACCTCGAATATTTGACTTCACTCACCTGCACTCTATAACTTCTCACTTCTCCATTCTATGATTTCACACACCTCCATTCTGTGACTTCACACACCTCCAATCTATGACTTCACACATCCATTCTGACTTCAGTCACCTCCATTCTATGACTTCACACACCTCCGTTCTGACTTCACACACCTCTATTCTGTGACTTCACACACCTCCATTCTATGATTTCACACACCTCCATTCTATGACTTCACACAACTCCATTCTGTGATTTCACACACCTCCATTCTATGACTTCACACAACTCCATTCTGTGACTTCACACACCTCCATTCTGTGACTTCACACACTTCCATTCTATGATTTCACACACCTCCATTCTGTGACTTCACACACCTCCATTCTATTACTTCACACACCTCCATTCTGTGACTTCACACACCTCCATTCTGAGTTCACACATCTCCATTCTCTGACTTCTCAAACCTCGATTCTGTGACTTCACACACCTCCAATCTGTGACTTCACACACTTCCATTCTATGACTTCACACAGCTCCATTCTATGACTTCACACAACTCCATTCTGTGACTTCACACACCTCCATTCTATGACCTAACACACCCTCATTCTATGATGTCACACACCTGCATTCTATGACTTCACACATCCATTTTGATTTCACACACCTCCAATATATGACTTCAAACACCTCAATTCTGTGACTTCACACACCTCCATTCTATGACTTCATACCGTCCATTCTGTGACTTCACACACCTCCATTCTATGACTTCACACACTTCCATTCTATGACTTCACACACCTCCATTCTGTGACTTTACACATCTCAATTCTGGGTTCACACACCTCCATTCTGTGACTTCACACACCTCCATTCTATGACTTCACACACCTTCATTCTTACTTCACATACACCCATTCTATGACTTCACACACCTCCATTCTATGACTTCACACACCTCCATTCTGTGACTTCACACACTTCCATTCTATGACTTCACACACCTCCATTCTGACTTCACACACCTCCATTCTATGACTTCACATACCTCCATTCTGAATTCACACAGCTCAATTCTGTGACTTCACAAAATTCCATTCTGACTTCACACACCTCCATTGTATGAATTCACACACCTCCATTCTATGACTTCACAAACCTCCATTCTGTGACTTCACACACCTCAATTCTGACTTCACACACTTCCATTCTATGACTTCACACACTTCCATTCTGTGACTTCATACGCCTCCATTCTCTGACTTCACACACCTCCATTCTGAGTTCACACACCTCTATTCTGTGATTTCACACACCTCCATTCTGTGACTTCACACACCTCCATTCTGTGACTTCACACACTTCCATTCTTTGACTTAACACACCCTCATTCTATGATTTCACACACCTCCATTCTATGACTTCACACATCCATTTTGGCTTCACACACCTCCAATATATGACTTCAAACACTTCAATTCTGTGACTTCACACACCTCCATTCTATGACTTCAAACCGTCCATTCTCTTGCTTCACACACCTCCATTGTATGACTTCACACACCTCCATTCTGTGACTTTACACACCTCCATTCTGAGTTCACACACCTCAATTCTAGGACTTCACACACCTCCAATCTGTGACTTCCCACACCTCCATTCTGTGACTTCACAGACCTCGAATGTGTGATTTCACTCACATGCACTCTATAACTTCACACTCCTCCTTTCTATGACTTCCCACACCTCCTTTCTATGACTTCACCCACCTCCAATCTATGACTACACACCTCCATTCTGACTTCACACACCTCCATTCTGTGACTTCACACACCCCAATTCTATGAGTTCACATACCTCCATTCTATGACTTCACATACATTCATTCTTACTTCAGAAACATCCATTCTATGACTTCCCACACCTCCATTCTGAGTTCACACAACTCCATTCTGTGACTTCACACACCTCCATTCTGACTTCACACACCTCTATTCTATGACTTCACAAACTTCCATTCTATGACTTCACACACCTCCATTCTGTGACTTCACACACCTCCATTCTGAGTTCACACACCTTCATTCTGTGACTTCTCACACTTCGAATCTGTGACTTCACACACCTCCAATCTGTGACTTCACACACTTCCATTCTATGAATTCACACACCTCCATTCTATGACTTCACATATCCATTTTGATTTCACACACCTCCAATATATGACTTCAAACACCTCAATTCTGTGACTTCATACACCTCCATTCTATGACTTCACACACTTCCATTCTATGACTTCACACACCTCAATTCTGTGACTTTACACACCTCCATTCTGGGTTCACACACCTCTATTCTCTGACTTCACACTCCTGCAATCTGTGACTTCCCACACCTCCATTCTATGACTTCACACAACTCCATTCTGTGACTTCACACACCTCCATTCTGTGACTTCACACACTTCCATTCTATGATTTCACACACCTCCATTCTGTGACTTCACACAGCTCCATTCTATTACTTCACACACCTCCATTCTGTGACTTCACACACCTCCATTCTGAGTTCACACATCTCCATTCTCTGACTTCTCACACCTCGATTCTGTGACTTCACACACCTCCAATCTGTGACTTCACACACTTCCATTCTATGACTTCACACACCTCCATTCTATGACTTCACACAACTCCATTCTGTGACTTCACACACCTCCATTCTATGACCTCACACACCCTCATTCTATGATGTCACACACCTCCATTCTATGACTTCACACATCCATTTTGATTTCACACACCTGCAATATATGACTTCAAACACCTCAATTCTGTGACTTCACACACCTCCATTCTATGACTTCATACCGTCCATTCTGTGACTTCACACACCTCCATTCTATGACTTCACACACTTCCATTCTATGACTTCACACACCTCCATTCTGTGACTTTACACACCTAAATTCTGGGTTCACACACCTCCATTCTGTGACTTCACACACCTCCATTCTATCTTCACACACCTTCATTCTTACTTCACAAACACCCATTCTATGACTTCACACACCTCCATTCTATGACTTCACACACCTCCATTCTGAATTCACACAGCTCAATTCTGTGACTTCACAAAATTCCATTCTGACTTCACACACCTCCATTGTATGAATTCACACACCTCCATTCTATGACTTCATAAACCTCCATTCTGTGACTTCACACACCTCAATTCTGACTTCACACACTTCCATTCTATGACTTCACACACTTCCATTCTATGACTTCACACGCCTCCATTCTCTGACTTCACACACCTCCATTCTGAGTTCACACACCTCTATTCTATGACTTCGAACACCTCCATTCTGAGTTCACACACCTCCATTCTATGACTTCACAGACCTCGAATATTTGACTTCACTCACCTGCACTCTATAACTTCTCACTTCTCCATTCTATGATTTCACACACCTCCATTCTGTGACTTCACACACCTCCAATCTATGACTTCACACATCCATTCTGACTTCAGTCACCTCCATTCTATGACTTCACACACCTCCGTTCTGACTTCACACACCTCTATTCTGTGACTTCACACACCTCCATTCTATGATTTCACACACCTCCATTCTATGACTTCACACAACTCCATTCTGTGATTTCACACACCTCCATTCTATGACTTCACACAACTCCATTCTGTGACTTCACACACCTCCATTCTATGACTTCACACATCCATTTTGGCTTCACACACCTCCAATATATGACTTCAAACACTTCAATTCTGTGACTTCACACACCTCCATTCTATGACTTCAAACCGTCCATTCTCTTGCTTCACACACCTCCATTGTATGACTTCACACACCTCCATTCTGTGACTTTACACACCTCCATTCTGAGTTCACACACCTCAATTCTAGGACTTCACACACCTCCAATCTGTGACTTCCCACACCTCCATTCTGTGACTTCACAGACCTCGAATGTGTGATTTCACTCACATGCACTCTATAACTTCACACTCCTCCTTTCTATGACTTCCCACACCTCCTTTCTATGACTTCACCCACCTCCAATCTATGACTACACACCTCCATTCTGACTTCACACACCTCCATTCTGTGACTTCACACACCCCAATTCTATGAGTTCACATACCTCCATTCTATGACTTCACATACATTCATTCTTACTTCAGAAACATCCATTCTATGACTTCCCACACCTCCATTCTGAGTTCACACAACTCCATTCTGTGACTTCACACACCTCCATTCTGACTTCACACACCTCTATTCTATGACTTCACAAACTTCCATTCTATGACTTCACACACCTCCATTCTGTGACTTCACACACCTCCATTCTGAGTTCACACACCTTCATTCTGTGACTTCTCACACTTCGAATCTGTGACTTCACACACCTCCAATCTGTGACTTCACACACTTCCATTCTATGAATTCACACACCTCCATTCTATGACTTCACATATCCATTTTGATTTCACACACCTCCAATATATGACTTCAAACACCTCAATTCTGTGACTTCATACACCTCCATTCTATGACTTCACACACTTCCATTCTATGACTTCACACACCTCAATTCTGTGACTTTACACACCTCCATTCTGGGTTCACACACCTCTATTCTCTGACTTCACACTCCTGCAATCTGTGACTTCCCACACCTCCATTCTATGACTTCACACAACTCCATTCTGTGACTTCACACACCTCCATTCTGTGACTTCACACACTTCCATTCTATGATTTCACACACCTCCATTCTGTGACTTCACACAGCTCCATTCTATTACTTCACACACCTCCATTCTGTGACTTCACACACCTCCATTCTGAGTTCACACATCTCCATTCTCTGACTTCTCACACCTCGATTCTGTGACTTCACACACCTCCAATCTGTGACTTCACACACTTCCATTCTATGACTTCACACACCTCCATTCTATGACTTCACACAACTCCATTCTGTGACTTCACACACCTCCATTCTATGACCTCACACACCCTCATTCTATGATGTCACACACCTCCATTCTATGACTTCACACATCCATTTTGATTTCACACACCTGCAATATATGACTTCAAACACCTCAATTCTGTGACTTCACACACCTCCATTCTATGACTTCATACCGTCCATTCTGTGACTTCACACACCTCCATTCTATGACTTCACACACTTCCATTCTATGACTTCACACACCTCCATTCTGTGACTTTACACACCTAAATTCTGGGTTCACACACCTCCATTCTGTGACTTCACACACCTCCATTCTATCTTCACACACCTTCATTCTTACTTCACAAACACCCATTCTATGACTTCACACACCTCCATTCTATGACTTCACACACCTCCATTCTGAATTCACACAGCTCAATTCTGTGACTTCACAAAATTCCATTCTGACTTCACACACCTCCATTGTATGAATTCACACACCTCCATTCTATGACTTCATAAACCTCCATTCTGTGACTTCACACACCTCAATTCTGACTTCACACACTTCCATTCTATGACTTCACACACTTCCATTCTATGACTTCACACGCCTCCATTCTCTGACTTCACACACCTCCATTCTGAGTTCACACACCTCTATTCTATGACTTCGAACACCTCCATTCTGAGTTCACACACCTCCATTCTATGACTTCACAGACCTCGAATATTTGACTTCACTCACCTGCACTCTATAACTTCTCACTTCTCCATTCTATGATTTCACACACCTCCATTCTGTGACTTCACACACCTCCAATCTATGACTTCACACATCCATTCTGACTTCAGTCACCTCCATTCTATGACTTCACACACCTCCGTTCTGACTTCACACACCTCTATTCTGTGACTTCACACACCTCCATTCTATGATTTCACACACCTCCATTCTATGACTTCACACAACTCCATTCTGTGATTTCACACACCTCCATTCTATGACTTCACACAACTCCATTCTGTGACTTCACACACCTCCATTCTGTGACTTCACACACTTCCATTCTATGATTTCACACACCTCCATTCTGTGACTTCACACACCTCCATTCTATTACTTCACACACCTCCATTCTGTGACTTCACACACCTCCATTCTGAGTTCACACATCTCCATTCTCTGACTTCTCAAACCTCGATTCTGTGACTTCACACACCTCCAATCTGTGACTTCACACACTTCCATTCTATGACTTCACACAGCTCCATTCTATGACTTCACACAACTCCATTCTGTGACTTCACACACCTCCATTCTATGACCTCCCACACCCTCATTCTATGATGTCACACACCTGCATTCTATGACTTCACACATCCATTTTGATTTCACACACCTCCAATATATGACTTCAAACACCTCAATTCTGTGACTTCACACACCTCCATTCTATGACTTCATACCGTCCATTCTGTGACTTCACACACCTCCATTCTATGACTTCACACACTTCCATTCTATGACTTCACACACCTCCATTCTGTGACTTTACACATCTCAATTCTGGGTTCACACACCTCCATTCTGTGACTTCACACACCTCCATTCTATGACTTCACACACCTTCATTCTTACTTCACATACACCCATTCTATGACTTCACACACCTCCATTCTATGACTTCACACACCTCCATTCTGTGACTTCACACACTTCCATTCTATGACTTCACACACCTCCATTCTGACTTCACACACCTCCATTCTATGACTTCACATACCTCCATTCTGAATTCACACAGCTCAATTCTGTGACTTCACAAAATTCCATTCTGACTTCACACACCTCCATTGTATGAATTCACACACCTCCATTCTATGACTTCACAAACCTCCATTCTGTGACTTCACACACCTCAATTCTGACTTCACACACTTCCATTCTATGACTTCACACACTTCCATTCTGTGACTTCATACGCCTCCATTCTCTGACTTCACACACCTCCATTCTGAGTTCACACACCTCTATTCTGTGATTTCACACACCTCCATTCTGTGACTTCACACACCTCCATTCTGTGACTTCACACACTTCCATTCTTTGACTTAACACACCCTCATTCTATGATTTCACACACCTCCATTCTATGACTTCACACATCCATTTTGGCTTCACACACCTCCAATATATGACTTCAAACACTTCAATTCTGTGACTTCACACACCTCCATTCTATGACTTCAAACCGTCCATTCTCTGGCTTCACACACCTCCATTGTATGACTTCACACACCTCCATTCTGTGACTTTACACACCTCCATTCTGAGTTCACACACCTCAATTCTAGGACTTCACACACCTCCAATCTGTGACTTCCCACACCTCCATTCTGTGACTTCACAGACCTCGAATGTGTGATTTCACTCACATGCACTCTATAACTTCACACTCCTCCTTTCTATGACTTCCCACACCTCCTTTCTATGACTTCACCCACCTCCAATCTATGACTACACACCTCCATTCTGACTTCACACACCTCCATTCTGTGACTTCACACATCCCAATTGTATGAGTTCACATACCTCCATTCTATGACTTCACATACATTCATTCTTACTTCAGAAACATCCATTCTATGACTTCCCACACCTCCATTCTGAGTTCACACAACTCCATTCTGTGACTTCACACACCTCCATTCTGACTTCACACACCTCTATTCTATGACTTCACAAACTTCCATTCTATGACTTCACACACCTCCATTCTGTGACTTCACACACCTCCATTCTGAGTTCACACACCTTCATTCTGTGACTTCTCACACTTCGAATCTGTGACTTCACACACCTCCAATCTGTGACTTCACACACTTCCATTCTATGAATTCACACACCTCCATTCTATGACTTCACATATCCATTTTGATTTCACACACCTCCAATATATGACTTCAAACACCTCAATTCTGTGACTTCATACACCTCCATTCTATGACTTCACACACTTCCATTCTATGACTTCACACACCTCAATTCTGTGACTTTACACACCTCCATTCTGGGTTCACACACCTCTATTCTCTGACTTCACACTCCTGCAATCTGTGACTTCCCACACCTCCATTCTATGACTTCACACAACTCCATTCTGTGACTTCACACACCTCCATTCTGTGACTTCACACACTTCCATTCTATGATTTCACACACCTCCATTCTGTGACTTCACACAGCTCCATTCTATTACTTCACACACCTCCATTCTGTGACTTCACACACCTCCATTCTGAGTTCACACATCTCCATTCTCTGACTTCTCACACCTCGATTCTGTGACTTCACACACCTCCAATCTGTGACTTCACACACTTCCATTCTATGACTTCACACACCTCCATTCTATGACTTCACACAACTCCATTCTGTGACTTCACACACCTCCATTCTATGACCTCACACACCCTCATTCTATGATGTCACACACCTCCATTCTATGACTTCACACATCCATTTTGATTTCACACACCTCCAATATATGACTTCAAACACCTCAATTCTGTGACTTCACACACCTCCATTCTATGACTTCATACCGTCCATTCTGTGACTTCACACACCTCCATTCTATGACTTCACACACTTCCATTCTATGACTTCACACACCTCCATTCTGTGACTTTACACACCTAAATTCTGGGTTCACACACCTCCATTCTGTGACTTCACACACCTCCATTCTATGACTTCACACACCTTCATTCTTACTTCACAAACACCCATTCTATGACTTCACACACCTCCATTCTATGACTTCACACACCTCCATTCTGAATTCACACAGCTCAATTCTGTGACTTCACAAAATTCCATTCTGACTTCACACACCTCCATTGTATGAATTCACACACCTCCATTCTATGACTTCATAAACCTCCATTCTGTGACTTCACACACCTCAATTCTGACTTCACACACTTCCATTCTATGACTTCACACACTTCCATTCTATGACTTCACACGCCTCCATTCTCTGACTTCACACACCTCCATTCTGAGTTCACACACCTCTATTCTGTGATTTCACACACCTCCATTCTGTGACTTCACACACCTCCATTCTGTGACTTCACACACTTCCATTCTATGACTTCACACACCTTTATTCTATGAGGTCACACACCTCAAATCTGTGACTTCACAAACCTCCATTCTATGACCTCACACACCCTCATTCTATGATTTCACACACCTCCATTCTATGACTTCACACATCCATTTTGACTTCACACACCTCCAATATATGACTTCAAACACCTCAATTCTGTGACTTCACACACCTCCATTCTATGACTTCAAACCGTCCATTCTGTGACTTTACACACCTCCATTCTGAGTTCACAGACCTCAATTCTGGGACTTCACACACCTCCAATCTGTGACTTCCCACACCTCCATTCTGTGACATCCCACACCTACATTCTAAGACTTCACAGACCTCGAATGTGTGATTTCACTCAAATGCACTCTATAACTTCACACTCCTCCTTTCTATGACTTCCCACAGCTCCTTTCTATGACTTCACCCACCTCCAATCAATGACTACACACCTCCATTCTGACTTCACACACCTCCATTCTGTGACTTCACACACCCCAATTCTATGAGTTCACATACCTCCATTCTATGACTTCACACACCTTCATTCTTACTTCAGAAACATCCATTCTATGACTTCCCACACCTCCATTCTGAGTTCACACATCTCCATTCGATGACTTCACACACCTCCATTCTGACTTCACACACCTCCATTCTATGACTTCACACACTTCCATTCTATGACTTCACACACCTCCATTCTGTGACTTCACACACCTCCATTCTGTGTTCACACACCTTCATTCTGTGACTTCTCACACCTCGAATCTGTGACTTCACACACCTCCAATCTGTGACTTCACACACTTCCATTCTATGACTTCACACACCTCCATTCTATGACTTCACATATCCATTTTGATTTCACACACCTCCAATATATGACTTCAAACACCTCAGTTCTGTGACTTCATATACCTCCATTCTATGACTTCACACACTTCCATTCTATGACTTCACACACCTCCATTCTGTGACTTTACACACCTCCATTCTGGCTTCACACACCTCTATTCTCTGATTTCACACTCCTGCAATCTGTGACTTCCCACACCTCCATTCTGTGACTGCACACACCTCCATTCTATGACTTCACACACCTTCATTCTTACTTCACAAACACCCATTCTATGACTTCACACACCTCCATTCTATGACTTCACACATCTCCATTCTTTGACGTCACACACCTACATTCTATGACTTCACACACCTTCATTCTTACTTTACAAACATCCATTCTAAAACTTCACACACCTCAATTCTATGACTTTACACACCTCCATTCTGTCACCTCACATACCTCCATTCTATGATTTCACACACTTCCATTCTCTGACTTCACACACCTCCATTCTATGACTTCACACACTTCCATTGTGACGTCACACACCTCCATTCTATGAGATCACAAACCTCCATTCTGACTTCACACACCTCCGTTCTATGACTTCACACACCTCCATTCTGAGTTCACACAGCTCCATTCTGTGACTTCACAAAACTCCATTCTATGATTTCACACACCTCCATACTATGACTTCACACAACTCCATCTATGACTTCACACACCTCCATTCTGACTTCACACACCTCTATTCTATGACTTCGCACACCTCCATTCTGACATCACACACCTCCATTCTGTGACTTCACACACCTCGATTCAATGACTTCACACACCTACATTCTTTGACTTCACACACCTCCATTCTATGATTTCACACACCTCCATTCTATGACTTCACACACCTTCATTCTATGACTTCCCACACCTCATTCCTATGACTTCACACACCTTCTTTCTTACTTCACAAACATACATTCTATGACTTCACACACATACATTCTGTGACTACACACACCTCCATTCTTTGACTTCGCACAGCTCCATTCTATGACTTCACACACCTCCATTCTTTGACATCACACAACTCCACTCTTTGACTTCACACACCTCCATTCTTTGACCTCACACACCTAAATTCTGAGTTGACACACCTCCATTCTGTGACTTCACACACCTCCATTCTGACTTCACACAGCTCCATTCTATGACGTCACACACCTCCATTCGTTGACATGACACAACTCCATTCTATGACTTCACACACCTTCATTCTTACTTTACAAACATCCATTGTATAACATCACACACCTCCATTCTATGACTTTACACACCTCCATTCTGTGACTTCACATACCTCCATTCTATGACTTCACAAATCTCCATTCTGTGACTTCACACACCTCCGTTCTATGATCTCACACACTTCCATTGTTACGTCACACACCTCCATTCTATGAGTTCACACACCTCCATTCTGACTTCACACACCTCCATTCTATGACTTCACACTCCTCCATTCTGACATGACACACATCCATTCTGTGGCTTCACACACCTCCATTCAATGACTTCACACACCTACTTTCTTTGACTTCACACACCTCCAATCTAACATCACACACCTCCATTCTATGATTTCACAGACCTCGAATCTGTGACTTCACTCACCTGCACTCTATGACTTCACACTCCTCCATTCTATGACTTCCCACACGTCCTTTTTATGAATTCACCCACTTCCAATCTATGACTACTCCCCTCCACTCTGACTTCACACACCACCATTCTGTGACTTCACACACCTCCATTCTATGACTTCACACACCTCTATTCTTTGACTTCACACACCTAAATTCTGAGTTGACCCAAGTCCATTCTGTGACTTCACACACCTCCATTCTGACTTCACACAGCTCCATTCTATGACTTCACAAACCTAAGTTCTTTGACATCACACACCTCCATTCTATGACTTCACACACCTTCATTCTTACTTTACAAACATCCATTCTATATCTTCACACACCTCCATACTTTGACTTTACACACCTCCATTCTGTGACTTCACATGCCTCCATTCTGTGACTTCACACACCTAAATTCTGTGACTTCACACACTTCCATTCTATGACTTCACACACTTCCATTGTGACGTATCACACCTCCATTCTATGAGTTCACAAACCTCCATTCTGACTTCACACACCTCCATTCTATGACTTCACACACCTCAATTCTGACTTCACACACCTCCATTCTGTGACTTCACACACCTCCATTCTATGACTTCACACACCTCCATTCTATGACTTCACACACCTTCATTCTTACTTCAGAAACATCCATTCTATGACTTCACACACTTCCATTCTATGACTTCACAAACCTCCATTCTGTGACTTCACACAACTCCATTCTGACTTCACACGCATTCATTCTATGACTTCACACACTTCCATTCTATGAGTTCACACACCTTCATTTTCTGACTTCACACACCTCCATTCTGAGTTCACACACCTCCATTCTGTGATTTCACACAGCTCCATTCTGTGACTTCACACACCTCCATTCTCTGACTTCACACACTTCCATTTTATGACTTCACACATCTTCATTCTATGATTTCACACACCTCCATTCTGTGACTTCACAAACCTCCATTCTATGACCTCACACACCCTCATTCTATGATTTCACACACCTCCATTTTATGATTTCACACATCCATTTTGACTTCACACACCTCCAATATATGACTTCAAACACCTCAATTCTGTGAGTTCACACACCTCCATTCTATGACTTCAAACCGTCCATTCTGTGACTTCACACACCTCCATTCTATGACTTCAAACCGTCCATTCTGTGACTTTACACACCTCCATTCTGAGTTCACACATCTCAATTCTGGGACTTCACAAACCTCCCTTCGGGGACTTCACAATACTCCACTCTATGACTTCACACATCTACATTCTATGACTTCACACACCTCAATTCTGACTCACACAACTCCATTCTGTGACTTCAAAAACTCCATTCTATGATTTCACATATCTCCATACTATGACTTCACAAAACTCCATCTATGACTTCACACACCTCCATTCTGAGTTCACACACCTCCATTCTGTGACTTCACACACCTCCATTCTGACTTCACACACCTACATTGTATGACTTCACAAACCTCCATTCTGTGACTTCACACACCTCCATTCTATGACTTCACACACTTCCATTCTGACTTCACACACCTCCATTCTATGACTTCACACACTTCCATTCTATGACTTCACACACCTCCATTTTCTGGCTTCACACACCTCCATTCTGAGTTCACACACCTGTATTCTGTGACTTCACACACCTCCATTCTGTGACTTCACAGACCTCCATTCTGTGACTTCACACACTTCCCTTCTATGACTTCACACACCTTCATTCTATGATTTCACACACCTCCATTCTGTGCCTTCACAAACCCCAATTCTATGACCTCACACACCCTCATTCTATGATTTTACACACGTCCATTCTAGGACTTCACACATCCATTTTGACTTCACACACCTCCAATATATGACTTCAAACACCTCAATTCTGTGACTTCACACACCTCCATTTTATAACCTCAAACCGTCCATTCTGTGACTTCACACACCTCCATTCTATGACTTCACACACTTCCATTCTATGATTTTACACACCTCCATTCTGTGACTTTACACACCTCCATTCTGAGTTCACACACCTACATTCTGGGACATCACACACCTCCAATCTGTGACTTCCCACACCTCCATTCTGTGACTTCACACACCTCCATTCTATGACTTCACACACCTCCATTCTATGCCTTCACACACCTCCATTCTGTGACTTCATACACCTCCATTCTATGACTTCACACACCTCCATTCTATGACTTCACACACCTCCATTCTATGACTTCCCACACCTCATTTCTATGACTTCACACACCTTCTTTCTTACTTCACAAACATACATTCTATGACTTCACACACATCCATTCTGTGACTACACACCTCCATTCTATGACTTCGCACAGCTCCATTCTATGACTTCACACACCTCCATTCTTTGACATCACACAACTCCATTCTTTGACTTCACACACCTCCATTCTTTGACCTCACACACCTAAATTCTGAGTTGACACACCTCCATTCTGTGACTTCACACACCTCCATTCTGACTTCACACAGCTCCATTCTATGACGTCACACACCTCCATGCTTTGACATGACACAACTCCATTCTATGACTTCACACACCTTCATTCTTACTTTACAAACATCCATTGTATAACTTCACACACCTCCATTCTATGACTTTACACACCTCCATTCTGTGACTTCACACACCTCCGTTCTATGATCTCACACACTTCCATTGTTACGTCACACACCTCCATTCTATGAGTTCACACACCTCCATTCTGACTTCACACACCTCCATTCTATGACTTCACACTCCTCCATTCTGACATGACACACATCCATTCTGTGGCTTCACACACCTCCATTCAATGACTTCACACACCTACTTTCTTTGACTTCACACACCTCCAATCTAACATCACACACCTCCATTCTATGATTTCACAGACCTCGAATCTGTGACTTCACTCACCTGCACTCTATGACTTCACACTCCTCCATTCTATGACTTCCCACACGTCCTTTTTATGAATTCACCCACTTCCAATCTATGACTACTCCCCTCCACTCTGACTTCACACACCACCATTCTGTGACTTCACACACCTCCATTCTATGACTTCACACACCTCTATTCTTTGACTTCACACACCTAAATTCTGAGTTGACCCAAGTCCATTCTGTGACTTCACACACCTCCATTCTGACTTCACACAGCTCCATTCTATGACTTCACAAACCTAAGTTCTTTGACATCACACACCTCCATTCTATGACTTCACACACCTTCATTCTTACTTTACAAACATCCATTCTATATCTTCACACACCTCCATACTTTGACTTTACACACCTCCATTCTGTGACTTCACATGCCTCCATTCTGTGACTTCACACACCTAAATTCTGTGACTTCACACACTTCCATTCTATGACTTCACACACTTCCATTGTGACGTATCACACCTCCATTCTATGAGTTCACAAACCTCCATTCTGACTTCACACACCTCCATTCTATGACTTCACACACCTCAATTCTGACTTCACACACCTCCATTCTGTGACTTCACACACCTCCATTCTATGACTTCACACACCTCCATTCTATGACTTCACACACCTTCATTCTTACTTCAGAAACATCCATTCTATGACTTCACACACTTCCATTCTATGACTTCACAAACCTCCATTCTGTGACTTCACACAACTCCATTCTGACTTCACACGCATTCATTCTATGACTTCACACACTTCCATTCTATGAGTTCACACACCTTCATTTTCTGACTTCACACACCTCCATTCTGAGTTCACACACCTCCATTCTGTGATTTCACACAGCTCCATTCTGTGACTTCACACACCTCCATTCTCTGACTTCACACACTTCCATTTTATGACTTCACACATCTTCATTCTATGATTTCACACACCTCCATTCTGTGACTTCACAAACCTCCATTCTATGACCTCACACACCCTCATTCTATGATTTCACACACCTCCATTTTATGATTTCACACATCCATTTTGACTTCACACACCTCCAATATATGACTTCAAACACCTCAATTCTGTGAGTTCACACACCTCCATTCTATGACTTCAAACCGTCCATTCTGTGACTTCACACACCTCCATTCTATGACTTCAAACCGTCCATTCTGTGACTTTACACACCTCCATTCTGAGTTCACACATCTCAATTCTGGGACTTCACAAACCTCCCTTCGGGGACTTCACAATACTCCACTCTATGACTTCACACATCTACATTCTATGACTTCACACACCTCAATTCTGACTCACACAACTCCATTCTGTGACTTCAAAAACTCCATTCTATGATTTCACATATCTCCATACTATGACTTCACAAACCTCCATCTATGACTTCACACACCTCCATTCTGAGTTCACACACCTCCATTCTGTGACTTCACACACCTCCATTCTGACTTCACACACCTACATTGTATGACTTCACAAACCTCCATTCTGTGACTTCACACACCTCCATTCTATGACTTCACACACTTCCATTCTGACTTCACACACCTCCATTCTATGACTTCACACACTTCCATTCTATGACTTCACACACCTCCATTTTCTGGCTTCACACACCTCCATTCTGAGTTCACACACCTGTATTCTGTGACTTCACACACCTCCATTCTGTGACTTCACAGACCTCCATTCTGTGACTTCACACACTTCCCTTCTATGACTTCACACACCTTCATTCTATGATTTCACACACCTCCATTCTGTGCCTTCACAAACCCCAATTCTATGACCTCACACACCCTCATTCTATGATTTTACACACGTCCATTCTAGGACTTCACACATCCATTTTGACTTCACACACCTCCAATATATGACTTCAAACACCTCAATTCTGTGACTTCACACACCTCCATTTTATAACCTCAAACCGTCCATTCTGTGACTTCACACACCTCCATTCTATGACTTCACACACTTCCATTCTATGATTTTACACACCTCCATTCTGTGACTTTACACACCTCCATTCTGAGTTCACACACCTACATTCTGGGACATCACACACCTCCAATCTGTGACTTCCCACACCTCCATTCTGTGACTTCACACACCTCCATTCTATGACTTCACACACCTCCATTCTATGCCTTCACACACCTCCATTCTGTGACTTCACACACCTCCATTCTATGACTTCACACACCTCCATTCTATGACTTCACACACCTCCATTCTATGACTTCCCACACCTCATTTCTATGACTTCACACACCTTCTTTCTTACTTCACAAACATACATTCTATGACTTCACACACATCCATTCTGTGACTACACACCTCCATTCTATGACTTCGCACAGCTCCATTCTATGACTTCACACACCTCCATTCTTTGACATCACACAACTCCATTCTTTGACTTCACACACCTCCATTCTTTGACCTCACACACCTAAATTCTGAGTTGACACACCTCCATTCTGTGACTTCACACACCTCCATTCTGACTTCACACAGCTCCATTCTATGACGTCACACACCTCCATGCTTTGACATGACACAACTCCATTCTATGACTTCACACACCTTCATTCTTACTTTACAAACATCCATTGTATAACTTCACACACCTCCATTCTATGACTTTACACACCTCCATTCTGTGACTTCACACACCTCCGTTCTATGATCTCACACACTTCCATTGTTACGTCACACACCTCCATTCTATGAGTTCACACACCTCCATTCTGACTTCACACACCTCCATTCTATGACTTCACACTCCTCCATTCTGACATGACACACATCCATTCTGTGGCTTCACACACCTCCATTCAATGACTTCACACACCTACTTTCTTTGACTTCACACACCTCCAATCTAACATCACACACCTCCATTCTATGATTTCACAGACCTCGAATCTGTGACTTCACTCACCTGCACTCTATGACTTCACACTCCTCCATTCTATGACTTCCCACACATCCTTTTTATGAATTCACCCACTTCCAATCTATGACTACTCCCCTCCACTCTGACTTCACACACCACCATTCTGTGACTTCACACACCTCCATTCTATGACTTCACACACCTCTATTCTTTGACTTCACACACCTAAATTCTGAGTTGACCCAAGTCCATTCTGTGACTTCACACACCTCCATTCTGACTTCACACAGCTCCATTCTATGACTTCACAAACCTAAGTTCTTTGACATCACACACCTCCATTCTATGACTTCACACACCTTCATTCTTACTTTACAAACATCCATTCTATATCTTCACACACCTCCATACTTTGACTTTACACACCTCCATTCTGTGACTTCACATGCCTCCATTCTGTGACTTCACACACCTAAATTCTGTGACTTCACACACTTCCATTCTATGACTTCACACACTTCCATTGTGACGTATCACACCTCCATTCTATGAGTTCACAAACCTCCATTCTGACTTCACACACCTCCATTCTATGACTTCACACACCTCAATTCTGACTTCACACACCTCCATTCTGTGACTTCACACACCTCCATTCTATGACTTCACACACCTCCATTCTATGACTTCACACACCTTCATTCTTACTTCAGAAACATCCATTCTATGACTTCACACACTTCCATTCTATGACTTCACAAACCTCCATTCTGTGACTTCACACAACTCCATTCTGACTTCACACGCATTCATTCTATGACTTCACACACTTCCATTCTATGAGTTCACACACCTTCATTTTCTGACTTCACACACCTCCATTCTGAGTTCACACACCTCCATTCTGTGATTTCACACAGCTCCATTCTGTGACTTCACACACCTCCATTCTCTGACTTCACACACTTCCATTTTATGACTTCACACATCTTCATTCTATGATTTCACACACCTCCATTCTGTGACTTCACAAACCTCCATTCTATGACCTCACACACCCTCATTCTATGATTTCACACACCTCCATTTTATGATTTCACACATCCATTTTGACTTCACACACCTCCAATATATGACTTCAAACACCTCAATTCTGTGAGTTCACACACCTCCATTCTATGACTTCAAACCGTCCATTCTGTGACTTCACACACCTCCATTCTATGACTTCAAACCGTCCATTCTGTGACTTTACACACCTCCATTCTGAGTTCACACATCTCAATTCTGGGACTTCACAAACCTCCCTTCGGGGACTTCACAATACTCCACTCTATGACTTCACACATCTACATTCTATGACTTCACACACCTCAATTCTGACTCACACAACTCCATTCTGTGACTTCAAAAACTCCATTCTATGATTTCACATATCTCCATACTATGACTTCACACACCTCCATCTATGACTTCACACACCTCCATTCTGAGTTCACACACCTCCATTCTGTGACTTCACACACCTCCATTCTGACTTCACACACCTACATTGTATGACTTCACAAACCTCCATTCTGTGACTTCACACACCTCCATTCTATGACTTCACACACTTCCATTCTGACTTCACACACCTCCATTCTATGACTTCACACACTTCCATTCTATGACTTCACACACCTCCATTTTCTGGCTTCACACACCTCCATTCTGAGTTCACACACCTGTATTCTGTGACTTCACACACCTCCATTCTGTGACTTCACAGACCTCCATTCTGTGACTTCACACACTTCCCTTCTATGACTTCACACACCTTCATTCTATGATTTCACACACCTCCATTCTGTGCCTTCACAAACCCCAATTCTATGACCTCACACACCCTCATTCTATGATTTTACACACGTCCATTCTAGGACTTCACACATCCATTTTGACTTCACACACCTCCAATATATGACTTCAAACACCTCAATTCTGTGACTTCACACACCTCCATTTTATAACCTCAAACCGTCCATTCTGTGACTTCACACACCTCCATTCTATGACTTCACACAACTCCATTCTGTGACTTAACACACCTCCATTCTGTGACTTCACACACTTCCATTCTATGACTTCACACACCTCCTTTCTGAGTTGACACACCTCCGTTCTATGACTTCACACACCTACAATCTGAATTCACACACCTCCGTTCTATGACTTCACCCACCTCCATTCTATGACTTCACACACCTCCATTCTCCGAGTTCACACCCCTCTAATTTGATTTCTCATACCTCCATTCTATGATTTCACAAAACTCCATTCTATCATTTCACATATCTCCATACTATGACTTCACACACCTCCATCTATGACTTCACACACCTCCATTCTGACTTCACACACCTCAATTCTGTGACTTCACACACCTACATTATGACTTCACACACCTCCATTCTATGACTTCACACACCTACATTCTGACTTGACACACATCCATTCTATGACTTTCACACCTCCATTCTGTGACTTCACACACCATCATTCTATGACTTCACATACCTCCGTGTGACTTCACACACCTCCATTCTATGAGTTCACACACCTCCATTCTGACTTCACACACCTCCATTCTATGACTTCACACACCTCCATTCTGACTTCACACACCTCCATTCTATGACTTCACACAACTCCATTCTGACTTCACACACCTCCATTCTGTGACTTCACACACCTCCATTCCTTGACTTCACACACCTCCATTCGATGCCTTCACACACCTCCGTTATTTGACTTCACACACCTCCATTCTGTGACTTCACACACCTCCATTTGTGACTCTACACACCACCTTTTTGACTTCACACACCTCCATTCTGTGATTTCACACACCTCCATTCTGTGACTTCACACACCTTTATTGTTTGACTTCACACACCTCCATTCTTTGACTTCACACACCTCCTTTCCATGACTTTACACACCTCCATTCTATGAGTTCACACACCTCCATTCTATGAGTTCACAAACCTCCATTTTGACTTCACAAACCTCCATTCTATGACTTCACACACCTTCATTCTTACTTCAGAAATATCCATTATATGACTTCACGCACTTCCCTTCTATGACTTCACAAATCTCCGTTCTGTGATTTCACACACCTTCATTCTGAGTTCACACACCTCCATTCTCTGAGTTCACACACCTCCATTCTCTGAGTTCACACACCTCCATTCTGTGAATTAACACACCTCCATTCTATGACTTCACAGACCTCGATTCTGTGACTTCACACACCTTTATTGTTTGACTTCACACACCTCCATTCTGGGACTTCACACACCTCCATTGTGAGTTCACACACCTCCATTCTGTGACTTCACACACCTCCATTCTGTGACTTCACACACCTCCATTATGTGACTACACACATCTCCATTCTGTGACTTCACACACCTCCATTCTATGACTCCACACACCTTCATTCTACTTCAGAAACATCCATTCTATGACTTCACACACCTCCATTCTATGACTTCACACACCTCCATTCTATGACTTCACACAATTCCATTCTATGACTTCACACACCTCCATTCTTTGACTTCACACACCTCCATTGTTTGTTCACACACCTCCATTCTGTGACTTCAAACACCTCCATTCTGTGACTTCACACACCTCCATTCTGTGACTTCACACACCTTCATTCTATGATTTCTCACACCTCCATTCTATTAAATCACACACCACCATTCTGTGACTTCACACAACTCCATTCTATGGCTTCCCTCACCACCATTGTGTGACTTCACACACCTCCATTCTGAGTTCACAAACCTCCATTCTGTGACTTAACGCACCTCCATTCTGTGACTTCACACACCTCCGTTCTGACTTCACACACCTCCATTCTATGACTTCACACACCTCCATTCTGTGACTTCACACACCTCAATTCTGTGATTTCACACACCTCTATTATGACTTCACACACCTCCATTCTATGACTTCACACAACTCCATTCTATGACTTCACACACCTAGATTCTGTGACTTCACACACCTCCGTTCTGAGTTCACACACCTCAATTCTGTGACTTCACACACCTCCATTCTGAATTCACCAAGCTCCATTCAATGACTTCACACACCTCCATTCTGTGACTTCGCACACCTCCAATCTGACTTCACACAGCTCCACTCTATGCCTTCCCACACCTCCATTCTATGATTTCACACACCTCCATTCTATGACTTCACACACCTCCATTCTGTGATTTCACACACCTCCATTCTGAGTTCAAACACCTCCGTTCTGTGACTTAACACACCTCCATTCTGTGACTTCACACACCACCATTCTGAGTTCACACACCTCCATTCTGTGACTTCACACACCTCCATTCTGACTTCAAACAGCTCCATTCTATGACTTCACACACCTCCATTCTGTGCCTTCACACACCTCCATTCTATGACTTAACACACCTTGATTCTTACTTCACAAACATCCATTCTATGACTTCACACACCTCCATTCTATGACTTCACACACCTCCATTCTATGACTTCACAAACCTCCATTCTGTGACTTCACACACCTCAATTCTGTGACTTCACACACCTCCATTATGAATTCACACACATCCATTCTATGACTTCACACACCTCCATTCTATGACTTCACACACCTTCATTCTGTGACTTCACACACCTCCATTCTGAGTTCACACACATCCATTCTATGACTTCACACACCTCCATTCTATGACTTCACACACCTTCATTCTGTGACTTCACACACCTCCATTCTGAGTTCACACACCTCCATTCTGTGACTTCACACAACTCCAATCTGACTTCACACAGCTCCATTCTATGACTTCACACACCTCCATTCTGTTACTTCACACACCTCCATTCTATGACTTCACACACCTCCATTCTGACTTCACACACCTCCATTCTGACTTCACAAACATCAATTCTGTGACTTCACACACCTCCACTCTTTGACTTCACACACCTCCATTGTGAGTTCACACACCTCCATTCTATGACTTCACACACCTCCATTCTGACTTCACACACCTCCATTCTATGACTTCACACACCTCCATTCTGTGATTTCACACACTTCCATTCTTTGACTTCACACACCTATATTCTTGGACTTCAAAACCTCCATTCCTTGACTTCACACACAGCTGCATTGCGACTTCAGACACCTCCATTTGTGACTTCACACACCACAATTTTGACTTCAAACACCTTCATTCTGTGACTTCACACACCTCCATTCTGTGACTTCACAAACCTCCATTTTGACTTCACACTTCCATTCTTTGACTTAACACACCTCCATTCTGTGACTTCACACACCACCATTGTTTGACTTCACACACCTATATTCTTGGACTTCAAAACCTCCATTCCTTGACTTCACACATCTCCATTTTATGAGTTCACATACCCCCATTTTGACTTCACACACCTCCATTCTATGACTTCACACACCTCCATTCTATGACTTCACACACCTCCATTCTATGACTTCACACAATTCCATTCTACGACTTCACACACCTCCATTCCTTGACTTCACACACCTTCATTTTTTATTCACAGACCTCCATTCTGTGACTTCAAACACCTCCATTCTGTGACTTCACACACCTCCATTCTGTGACTTCACACACCTCCATTCTATGATTTCTCACACCTCCATTCTATTAATTCACACACCTCCATTCTATGACTTCACACACCTCCATTTTGTGACTTCACACACCTCAATTCTGTGATTTCACACACCTCTATTATGACTTCACACACCTCCATTCTATGACTTCACACACCTCCATTCTATGGCTTCACACACCTAGATTCTGTGACTTCACACACCTCCGTTCTGAGTTCACACACCTCAATTCTGTGACTTCACACACCTCCATTCTGACTTCACCAAGCTCCATTCAATGACTTTACACACCACCATTGTGTGACTTCGCACACCTCCAATCTGACTTCACACAGCTCCACTCTATGCCTTCCCACACCTCCATTCTATGATTTCACACACCTCCACTCTATGACTTCACACACCTCCATTCTGTGATTTCACACACCTCCTTTCTGAGTTCAAACACCTCCGTTCTGTGACTTAACACACCTCCATTCTGTGACTTCACACACCACCATTCTGAGTTCACACACCTCCATTCTGTGCCTTCACACACCTCCATTCTATGACTTAACACACCTTCATTCTTACTTCACAAACATCCATTCTATGACTTCACACACCTCCATTCTATGACTTCACACACCTCCATTCTATGACTTCACAAACCTCCATTCTGTGACTTCACACACCTCAATTCTGTGACTTCACACACCTCCATTATGAATTCACACACATCCATTCTATGACTTCACACACCTCCATTCTATGACTTCACACACCTTCATTCTGTGACTTCACACACCTCCATTCTGAGTTCACACACCTCCATTCTGTGACTTCACACAACTCCAATCTGACTTCACACAGCTCCATTCTATGACTTCACACACCTCCATTCTGTGACTTCACACACCTCCATTCTATGACTTCACACACCTCCATTGTGACTTCACACAGCTCCATTCTATGAGTTCACACACCTCCATTCTGACTTCACACACCTCCATTCTATGACTTCACACACCTCCATTCTGACTTCACACACCTCCATTCTATGACTTCACAAAATTCCATTCTGACTTCAGACACCTCCATTCTATGAGTTCACACACGTGCATTGTGACTTCACACACCTCCATTCTATGACTTCACACACCTCCATTCTGACTTCACACACCTCCATTCTGACTTCACAAACATCAATTCTGTGACTTCACACACCTCCACTCTTTGACTTCACACACCTCCATTGTGAGTTCACACACCTCCATTCTGAATTCACAAACATCAATTCTGTGACTTCACACACCTCCATTCTATGACTTCACACATCTCCATTCTATGACTTCACAAACCTCCATTCTGACTTCACACACCTCCATTCTGACTTCACAAACATCAATTCTGTGACTTCACACACCTCCATTCTATGACTTCACACACCTCCATTCTATGACTTCACACACCTCCATCCTATGATTTCACACACTTCCATTCTTTGACTTCACACACCTCCATTTTTTGACTTCACACATCTCCATTGTGAGTTCACTCACCTCCATTCTATGACTTCACACACCTCCATTCTGACTTCACACAGCTCCATTCTATGACTTCACACACCTCCATTCTGTGCCTTCACACATCTCCATTTTATGACTTAACACACCCTCGTTCTTACGTCACAAACATTCATTCTATGACTTCACACACCTCCATTCTGACTTCACACACCTCCATTCTATGACTTCCACACCTCCATTCTGTGACTTCACACACCACCATTCTATGACTTCACATACCTCCATTGTGATTTCACACACCTCCATTCTATGAGTTCACACACCTCCATTCTGACTTCACACACCTCCATTCTATGACTTCACACACCTCCATTCTGACTTCACACACCTCCATTCTATGACTTCACACAACTCCATTCTGACTTCACACACCTCCATTCTGTGACTTCACACACCTCCATTACATGACTTCACACACCTCCATTCGATGCCTTCACACACCTCCATTCTTTGACTTCACACACCTCCATTCTATGAGTTCACACACTTCCATTTGTGACTCTACACACCACATTTTTTACTTCACACACCTCCATTCTGTGATTTCACACACCTCCATTCTGTGACTGCACACACTTTTATTGTTTGACTTCACACAACTCAATTCTTTGACTTCACACACCTCCTTTCCATGACTTCACACACCTCCATTCTATGAGTTCACAGACCTCCATTCTATGAGTTCACACACCTCCATTTTGACTTCACAAACCTCCTTTCTATGACTCCACACACCTTCATTCTTACTTCAGAAATATCCATTATATGACTTCACGCACTTCCATTCTATTACTTCACAAATCTCCGTTCTGTGATTTCACACACCTCCATTCTGAGTTCACACACCTCCATTCTCTGAGTTCACACACCTCCATTCTGTGACTTAACACACCTCCATTCTATGACTTCACAGATCTCGATTCTGTGACTTCACACACCTTTATTGTTTGACTTCACACACCCCCATTCTGGGACTTCACACACCTCTATTGTGAGTTCACACACCTCCAATCTGTGACTTCACACACCTCCAATCTGTGACTTCACACACCTCCATTCTGTGACTTCACACACCTCCATTCTGTGACTTCACACACCTCCATTCTGTGACTTCACACAGCTCAATTTTGACTTCACACACTTCCATTCTTTGACTTCACACACCTCCCTTTTTGGACTTCACACACCTCCATTCCATGACTTCACGCATCTCCATTTTATGAGTTCGCACACCTCCATTTTGACTTCACACACCTACATTCTATGACTTCACACACCTTCATTCTATTTCAGAAACATCCATTCTATGACTTCACACACCTCCATTCTATGACTTTACAAACCTCCATTCTGTGACTTCACACACCTCCATTCTGAGTTCACACACGTCAATTCTGTAACGTCACACACCTCAATTATGGCTTCACACACCTCCATTCTATGACTTCACACAATTCCTTTCTATGACTTCATACACCTCCATTCTTTGACTTCACACACCCCCATTGTGATTTCACACACCTCCATTCTATGACTTCACACACCTCCATTATGACTTCACATAGCTCCATTCTATGACTTCACACACCTCCATTCTGTGCATTCACACACCTCCATTCTATGACTTAACACACCTTCATTCCTACTTCACAAACATCCATTCTATGATGACACACCTCCATTCTATGACTTCACACAACTCCATGTGACTTCACACACCTCCATTCCATGACTTCACACACCTCCATTCGATTACTTCACACACCTCCATTCTTTGACTTCATGCACCTCCATTCTATGAGTTCACACACCTCCGTTCTGTGACTTCACACACCTTTATTGTTTGACTTCACACACCTCCATTCTTTGACTTCACACACCTCCATTCCATGACTTCACACACCTCCATTCTATGAGTTCACACACCTCCATTCTATGAGTTCAAACACCTCCATTTTGACTTCACACACCTCCATTCTTTGACTTCATACACCTTCATTCTCAATTCAGAAACATCCATTCTATGACTTCACGCACCTACATTCTATGACTTCACAAACCTCCGTTCTGTGACCACACACCTCCATTCTGAGTTCCCACACCTCCATTCTGTGACTTCACCCACCTCCATCCTGATTTCACACACCTCCATTCTGACTTCAAAAACCTCAATTCTTTGACTTCACACACCTCCATTCTATGATTTCACACACTTCCATTCTATGAATTTACACACCTCCATTCTATGACTTCACACACGTCATTTCTGAGTTGACACACCTCCATTCTGTGATTTCACACACCTCCAATTTGACTTCACACACCCCCATTCTATGACTTCACACAGCCTCATTGTGACTTCACACACTCCATTCTATGAGTTCACACACCTCCATTCTGACTTCACACACCTCCATTCTATGACTTCACACAGCTGCATTGCGACTTCAGACACCTCCATATGTGACTTCACACACCACAATTTTGACTTCAAACACCTTCATTCTGTGACTTCACACACCTGCATTCTGTGACTTCAGACACCTCCATTCTGACTTCACACACCTCCATTCTATGACTTCACACACCTCCATTCTGTGACTTCACACACCTCAATTCTGTGACTTCCCACACCTCCATTATGACTTCACACACCTCCATTCTATGACTTCACACACCTCCATTCTATGACTTCACACACCTAGATTCTGTGACTTCACACATCTCCGTTCTGAGTTCACACACCTCAATTCTGTGACTTCAGACACCTCCATTCTGACTTCACCCAGCTACATTCAATGACTTCCCACACCTCCATTCTATGATTTCACACACCTCCATTCTATGACTTCACACACCTCCATTCTGTGATTTCACACACCTCCATTCTGAGTTCAAACACCTCCGTTCTGTGACTTAACACACCTCCATTCTGTGCCTTCACACACCACCATTCTGAGTTCACACACCTCCATTCTGTGACTTCACACACCTCCATTCTGACTTCAAACAGCTCCATTCTATGACTTCACACACCTCCATTCTGTGCCTTCACACACCTCCATTCTATGACTTAACACACCTTCATTTTTACTTCACAAACATCCATTCTATGACTTCACACACCTCCATTCTATGACTTCACACACCTCCATTCTTTGACTTCACAAACATCCATTCTGTGACTTCACACACCTCAATTCTGTGACTTCACACTCCTCCATTATGAATTCACACACATCCATTCTATGACTTCACACACCTCCATTGTGACTTCACACACCTCCATTCTATGAGTTCACACACCTCCATTCTGACTTCACACACCTCCATTCTATGACTTCATACACCTCCATTCTGACTTCACACACCTCCATTCTATGACTTCACGCAACTCCATTCTGACTTCAGACACCTCCATTCTATGAGTTCACACACGTGCATTGTGACTTCACACACCTCCATTCTATGACTTCACACACCTCCATTCTGACTTCACACACCTCCATTCTGACTTCACAAACATCAATTCTGTGACTTCACACACCTCCATTCTTTGACTTCACACACCTCCATTGTGAGTTCACACACCTCCATTCTGAATTCACAAACATCAATTCTGTGACTTCACACACCTCCATTCTATGACTTCACACACCTCCATTCTATGACTTCAGAAACCTCCATTCTGACTTCACACACCTCCATTCTGACTTCACAAACATCAATTCTGTGACTTCACACACCTCCATTCTATGACTTCACACACCTCCATTCTGACTTCACACAGCTCTATTCTTTGACTTCACACACCTACAATCTGTGCCTTCACACATCTCCATTCTATGACTTTACACACCTCCATTCTGTGACTTCACACACCTCAATTCTGTGACTTCACACACCTACATTATGACTTCACACACCTCCATTCTATGACTCACACACCTCCATTCTGACTTCACACACCTTAATTCTGTGACTTCACACACCTACATTATGACTTCACACACTTCCATTCTATGACTTCACACACCTCCATTCTGACTTCACACACATCCATTCTATGACTTCCACACCTCCATTCTGTGACTTCACACACCACCATTCTATGACTTCACATACCTCCATGTGACTTCACACACCTCCATTATATGAGTTCACACACCTCCATTCTGACTTCACACACCTCCATTCTATGACTTCACACACCTCCATTCTGACTTCACACACCTCCATTCTATGACTTCACACAACTCCATTCTGACTTCATACACCTCCATTCTGTGACTTCACACACCTCCATTCCTTGACTTCACACACCTCCATTCGATGCCTTCACACACCTCCGTTCTTTGACTTCACACACCTCCATTCTATGACTTCACACACCTCCATTTGTGACTCTACACACCACCTTTTTGACTTCACACACCTCTATTCTGTGATTTCACACACCTCCATTCTGTGACTTCACACTCCTTTATTGTTTGACTTCACACACCTCCATTCTTTGACTTCACACACCTCCTTTCCATGACTTCACACACCTCCATTCTATGAGTTCACACACCTCCATTCTATGAGTTCACACACCTCCATTTTGACTTCACAAACCTCCATTCTATGACTTCACACACCTTCATTCTTACTTCAGAAATATCCATTATATGACTTCACGCACTTCCATTCTATGACTTCACAAATCTCCGTTCTGTGATTTCACACACCTCCATTCTGAGTTCACACACCTCCATTCTCTGAGTTCACACACCTCCATTCTGTGAATTAACACACCTCCATTCTATGACTTCACAGACCTCGATTCTGTGACTTCACACACCTTTATTGTTTGACTTCACACACCTCCATTCTGGGACTTCACACACCTCCATTGTGAGTTCACACACCTCCATTCTGTGACTTCACACACCTCCATTATGTGACTACACACATCTCCATTCTGTGACTTCACACACCTCCATTCTATGACTTCACACACCTTCATTCTACTTCAGAAACATCCATTCTATGACTTCACACACCTCCATTCTATGACTTCACACACCTCCATTCTATGACTTCACACAATTCCATTCTATGACTTCACACACCTCCATTCTTTGACTTCACACACCTCCATTGTTTGTTCACACACCTCCATTCTGTGACTTCAGACACCTCCATTCTGTGACTTCACACACCTTCATTCTATGATTTCTCACACCTCCATTCTATTAATTCACACACCACCATTCTGTGACTTCACACAACTCCATTCTATGGCTTCCCTCACCTCCATTCTGTGACTTCACACACCTCCGTTCTGACTTCACACACCTCCATTCTATGACTTCACACACCTCCATTCTGTGACTTCACACACCAAAATTCTGTGATTTCACACACCTCTATTATGACTTCACACACCTCCATTGTATGACTTCACACACCTCCATTCTATGACTTCACAGACCTAGATTCTGTGACTTCACACACCTCCAGTCTGAGTTCACACACCTCAATTCTGTGACTTCACACACCTCCATTCTGACTTCACCAAGCTCCATTCAATGGCTTCACACACCTCCATTCTGTGACTTCGCACACCTCCAATCTGACTTCACACAGCTCCAGTCTATGCCTTCCCACACCTCCATTCTATGATTTCACACACCTCCATTCTATGACTTCACACACCTCCATTCTGTGAATTCACACACTAAAATTCTGTGATTTCACACACCTCTATTATGACTTCACACACCTCCATTCTATGACTTCACACACCTCCATTCTATGACTTCACACACCTAGATTCTGTGACTTCACACAACTCCGTTCTGAGTTCACACACCTCAATTCTGTGACTTCACACACCTCCATTCTGTGAGTTCGCACACCTCCAATCTGACTTCACACAGCTCCACTCTATGCCTTCCCACACCTCCATTCTATGATTTCACACACCTCCACTCTATGACTTCACACACCTCCATTCTGTGATTTCACACACCTCCATTCTGAGTTCAAACACCTCCGTTCTGTGACTTAACACACCTCCATTCTGTGACTTCACACACCACCATTCTGAGTTCACACACCTCCATTCTGTGACTTCACACACCTCCATTCTGACTTCAAACAGCTCCATTCTATGACTTCACACACCTCCATTCTGTGCCTTCACACACCTCCATTCTATGACTTAACACACCTTCATTTTTACTTCACAAACATCCATTCTATGACTTCACACACCTCCATTCTATGACTTCACACACCTCCATTCTTTGACTTCACAAACATCCATTCTGTGACTTCACACACCTCAATTCTGTGACTTCACACTCCTCCATTATGAATTCACACACATCCATTCTATGACTTCACACACATCCATTGTGACTTCACACACCTCCATTCTATGAGTTCACACACCTCCATTCTGACTTCACACACCTCCATTCTATGACTTCACACACCTCCATTCTGACTTCACACACCTCCATTCTATGACTTCACGCAAATCCATTCTGACTTCAGACACCTCCATTCTATGAGTTCACACACGTGCATTGTGACTTCACACATCTCCATTCTATGACTTCACACACCTCCATTCTGACTTCACACACCTCCATTCTGACTTCACAAACATCAGTTCTGTGACTTCACACACCTCCATTCTTTGACTTCACACACCTCCATTGTGAGTTCACACACCTCCATTCTGAATTCACAAACATCAATTCTGTGACTTCACACACCTCCATTCTTTGACTTCACACACCTCCATTGTGAGTTCACACACCTCCATTCTGAATTCACAAACATCAATTCTGTGACTTCACACACCTCCATTCTATGACTTCACACACCTCCATTCTATGACTTCAGAAACCTCCATTCTGACTTCACACACCTCCATTCTGACTTCACAAACATCAATTCTGTGACTTCACACACCTCCATTCTATGACTTCACACACCTCCATTCTGACTTCACACAGCTCTATTCTTTGACTTCACACACCTACAATCTGTGCCTTCACACATCTCCATTCTATGACTTTACACACCTCCATTCTGTGACTTCACACACCTCAATTCTGTGACTTCACACACCTACATTATGACTTCACACACCTCCATTCTATGACTCACACACCTCTATTCTGACTTCACACACCTTAATTCTGTGACTTCACACACCTACATTATGACTTCACACACTTCCATTCTATGACTTCACAGACCTCCATTCTGACTTCACACACATCCATTCTATGACTTCCACACCTCCATTCTGTGACTTCACACACCACCATTCTATGACTTCACATACCTCCATGTGACTTCACACACCTCCATTCTATGAGTTCACACACCTCCATTCTGACTTCACACACCTCCATTCTATGACTTCACACACCTCCATTCTGACTTCACACACCTCCATTCTATGACTTCACACAACTCCATTCTGACTTCATACACCTCCATTCTGTGACTTCACACACCTCCATTCCTTGACTTCACACACCTCCATTCGATGCCTTCACACACCTCCGTTCTTTGACTTCACACACCTCCATTCTATGACTTCACACACCTCCATTTGTGACTCTACACACCACCTTTTTGACTTCACACACCTCTATTCTGTGATTTCACACACCTCCATTCTGTGACTTCACACTCCTTTATTGTTTGACTTCACACACCTCCATTCTTTGACTTCACACACCTCCTTTCCATGACTTCACACACCTCCATTCTATGAGTTCACACACCTCCATTCTATGAGTTCACACACCTCCATTTTGACTTCACAAACCTCCATTCTATGACTTCACACACCTTCATTCTTACTTCAGAAATATCCATTATATGACTTCACGCACTTCCATTCTATGACTTCACAAATCTCCGTTCTGTGATTTCACACACCTCCATTCTGAGTTCACACACCTCCATTCTCTGAGTTCACACACCTCCATTCTGTGAATTAACACACCTCCATTCTATGACTTCACAGACCTCGATTCTGTGACTTCACACACCTTTATTGTTTGACTTCACACACCTCCATTCTGGGACTTCACACACCTCCATTGTGAGTTCACACACCTCCATTCTGTGACTTCACACACCTCCATTCTGTGACTTCACACACCTCCATTATGTGACTACACACATCTCCATTCTGTGACTTCACACACCTCCATTCTATGACTTCACACACCTTCATTCTACTTCAGAAACATCCATTCTATGACTTCACACACCTCCATTCTATGACTTCACACACCTCCATTCTATGACTTCACACAATTCCATTCTATGACTTCACACACCTCCATTCTTTGACTTCACACACCTCCATTGTTTGTTCACACACCTCCATTCTGTGACTTCAGACACCTCCATTCTGTGACTTCACACACCTTCATTCTATGATTTCTCACACCTCCATTCTATTAATTCACACACCACCATTCTGTGACTTCACACAACTCCATTCTATGGCTTCCCTCACCTCCATTCTGTGACTTCACACACCTCCGTTCTGACTTCACACACCTCCATTCTATGACTTCACACACCTCCATTCTGTGACTTCACACACCAAAATTCTGTGATTTCACACACCTCTATTATGACTTCACACACCTCCATTGTATGACTTCACACACCTCCATTCTATGACTTCACAGACCTAGATTCTGTGACTTCACACACCTCCAGTCTGAGTTCACACACCTCAATTCTGTGACTTCACACACCTCCATTCTGACTTCACCAAGCTCCATTCAATGGCTTCACACACCTCCATTCTGTGACTTCGCACACCTCCAATCTGACTTCACACAGCTCCAGTCTATGCCTTCCCACACCTCCATTCTATGATTTCACACACCTCCATTCTATGACTTCACACACCTCCATTCTGTGAATTCACACACTAAAATTCTGTGATTTCACACACCTCTATTATGACTTCACACACCTCCATTCTATGACTTCACACACCTCCATTCTATGACTTCACACACCTAGATTCTGTGACTTCACACAACTCCGTTCTGAGTTCACACACCTCAATTCTGTGACTTCACACACCTCCATTCTGTGAGTTCGCACACCTCCAATCTGACTTCACACAGCTCCACTCTATGCCTTCCCACACCTCCATTCTATGATTTCACACACCTCCACTCTATGACTTCACACACCTCCATTCTGTGATTTCACACACCTCCATTCTGAGTTCAAACACCTCCGTTCTGTGACTTAACACACCTCCATTCTGTGACTTCACACACCACCATTCTGAGTTCACACACCTCCATTCTGTGACTTCACACACCTCCATTCTGACTTCAAACAGCTCCATTCTATGACTTCACACACCTCCATTCTGTGCCTTCACACACCTCCATTCTATGACTTAACACACCTTCATTTTTACTTCACAAACATCCATTCTATGACTTCACACACCTCCATTCTATGACTTCACACACCTCCATTCTTTGACTTCACAAACATCCATTCTGTGACTTCACACACCTCAATTCTGTGACTTCACACTCCTCCATTATGAATTCACACACATCCATTCTATGACTTCACACACATCCATTGTGACTTCACACACCTCCATTCTATGAGTTCACACACCTCCATTCTGACTTCACACACCTCCATTCTATGACTTCACACACCTCCATTCTGACTTCACACACCTCCATTCTATGACTTCACGCAAATCCATTCTGACTTCAGACACCTCCATTCTATGAGTTCACACACGTGCATTGTGACTTCACACATCTCCATTCTATGACTTCACACACCTCCATTCTGACTTCACACACCTCCATTCTGACTTCACAAACATCAGTTCTGTGACTTCACACACCTCCATTCTTTGACTTCACACACCTCCATTGTGAGTTCACACACCTCCATTCTGAATTCACAAACATCAATTCTGTGACTTCACACACCTCCATTCTATGACTTCACACACCTCCATTCTATGACTTCAGAAACCTCCATTCTGACTTCACACACCTCCATTCTGACTTCACAAACATCAATTCTGTGACTTCACACACCTCCATTCTATGACTTCACACACCTCCATTCTGACTTCACACAGCTCTATTCTTTGACTTCACACACCTACAATCTGTGCCTTCACACATCTCCATTCTATGACTTTACACACCTCCATTCTGTGACTTCACACACCTCAATTCTGTGACTTCACACACCTACATTATGACTTCACACACCTCCATTCTATGACTCACACACCTCCATTCTGACTTCACACACCTTAATTCTGTGACTTCACACACCTACATTATGACTTCACACACTTCCATTCTATGACTTCACACACCTCCATTCTGACTTCACACACATCCATTCTATGACTTCCACACCTCCATTCTGTGACTTCACACACCACCATTCTATGACTTCACATACCTCCATGTGACTTCACACACCTCCATTCTATGAGTTCACACACCTCCATTCTGACTTCACACACCTCCATTCTATGACTTCACACACCTCCATTCTGACTTCACACACCTCCATTCTATGACTTCACACAACTCCATTCTGACTTCATACACCTCCATTCTGTGACTTCAAACACCTCCATTCCTTGACTTCACACACCTCCATTCGATGCCTTCACACACCTCCGTTCTTTGACTTCACACACCTCCATTCTATGACTTCACACACCTCCATTTGTGACTCTACACACCACCTTTTTGACTTCACACACCTCTATTCTGTGATTTCACACACCTCCATTCTGTGACTTCACACTCCTTTATTGTTTGACTTCACACAACTCCATTCTTTGACTTCACACACCTCCTTTCCATGACTTCACACACCTCCATTCTATGAGTTCACACACCTCCATTCTATGAGTTCACACACCTCCATTTTGACTTCACAAACCTCCATTCTATGACTTCACACACCTTCATTCTTACTTCAGAAATATCCATTATATGACTTCACGCACTTCCATTCTATGACTTCACAAATCTCCGTTCTGTGATTTCACACACCTCCATTCTGAGTTCACACACCTCCATTCTCTGAGTTCACACACCTCCATTCTGTGAATTAACACACCTCCATTCTATGACTTCACAGACCTCGATTCTGTGACTTCACACACCTTTATTGTTTGACTTCACACACCTCCATTCTGGGACTTCACACACCTCCATTGTGAGTTCACACACCTCCATTCTGTAACTTCACACACCTCCATTCTGTGACTTCACACACCTCCATTATGTGACTACACACATCTCCATTCTGTGACTTCACACACCTCCATTCTATGACTTCACACACCTTCATTCTACTTCAGAAACATCCATTCTATGACTTCACACACCTCCATTCTATGGCTTCACACACCTCCATTCTATGACTTCACACAATTCCATTGTATGACTTCACACACCTCCATTCTTTGCCTTCACACACCTCCATAGTTTGTTCACACACCTCCATTCTGTGACTTCAGACACCTCCATTCTGTGACTTCACACACCTTCATTCTATGATTTCTCACACCTCCATTCTATTAATTCACACACCACCATTCTGTGACTTCACACAACTCCATTCTATGGCTTCCCTCACCTCCATTCTGTGACTTCACACACCTCCGTTCTGACTTCACACACCTCCATTCTATGACTTCACACACCTCCATTCTGTGACTTCACACACCAAAATTCTGTGATTTCACACACCTCTATTATGACTTCACACACCTCCATTGTATGACTTCACACACCTCCATTCTATGACTTCACAGACCTAGATTCTGTGACTTCACACACCTCCAGTCTGAGTTCACACACCTCAATTCTGTGACTTCACACACCTCCATTCTGACTTCACCAAGCTCCATTCAATGGCTTCACACACCTCCATTCTGTGACTTCGCACACCTCCAATCTGACTTCACACAGCTCCAGTCTATGCCTTCCCACACCTCCATTCTATGATTTCACACACCTCCATTCTATGACTTCACACACCTCCATTCTGTGACTTCACACACCAAAATTCTGTGATTTCACACACCTCTATTATGACTTCACACACCTCCATTCTATGACTTCACACACCTCCATTCTATGACTTCACACACCTAGATTCTGTGACTTCACACAACTCCGTTCTGAGTTCACACACCTCAATTCTGTGACTTCACACACCTCCATTCTGACTTCACCAAGCTCCATTCAATGACTTCACACACCTCCATTCTGTGAGTTCGCACACCTCCAATCTGACTTCACACAGCTCCACTCTATGCCTTCCCACACCTCCATTCTATGATTTCACACACCTCCACTCTATGACTTCACACACCTCCATTCTGTGATTTCACACACCTCCATTCTGAGTTCAAACACCTCCGTTCTGTGACTTAACACACCTCCATTCTGTGACTTCACACACCACCATTCTGAGTTCACACACCTCCATTCTGTGACTTCACACACCTCCATTCTGACTTCAAACAGCTCCATTCTATGACTTCACACACCTCCATTCTGTGCCTTCACACACCTCCATTCTATGACTTAACACACCTTCATTCTTACTTCACAAACATCCATTCTATGACTTCACACACCTCCATTCTATGACTTCACACACCTCCATTCCATGACTTCACAAAACTCCATTCTGTGACTTCACACACCTCAATTCTGTGACTTCACACACCTCCATTATGAATTCACACACATCCATTCTATGACTTCACACACCTCCATTCTATGACTTCACACAGCTTCATTCTGTGACTTCACACACCTCCATTCTGAGTTCACACACCTCCATTCTGTGACTTCACACAACTCCAATCTGACTTCACACAGCTCCATTCTATGACTTCACTCACCTCCATTCTGTGACTTCACACACCTCCATTCTATGACTTCACACACCTCCATTTTGACTTCACACAGCTCCATTCTATGAGTTCACACACCTCCATTCTGACTTCACACACCTCCATTCTATGACTTCACACACCTCCATTCTGACTTCACACACCTCCATTCTATGACTTCACAAAATTCCATTTTGACTTCAGACACCTCCATTCTATGAGTTCACACACGTGCATTGTGACTTCACACACCTCCATTCTATGACTTCACACACCTCCATTCTGACTTCACACACCTCCATTCTGACTTCACAAACATCAATTCTGTGACTTCACACACCTCCACTCTTTGACTTCACACACCTCCATTGTGAGTTCACACACCTCCATTCTGAATTCACAAACATCAATTCTGTGACTTCACACACCTCCATTCTATGACTTCACACACCTCCATTCTATGACTTCACAAACCTCCATTCTGACTTCACACACCTCCATTCTGACTTCACAAACATCAATTCTGTGACTTCACACACCTCCATTCTATGACTTCACACACCTCCATTCTATGACTTTACACACCTCCATTCTGTGACTTCATACACCTCAATTCTGTGACTTCACAAACCTACATTATGACTTCACACACCTCCATTCTATGACTTCACACACCTCCATTCTGACTTCACACACCTCCATTCTATGACTTCCACACCTCCATTCTGTGACTTCACACACCACCATTCTATGACTTCACATACCTCCATTGTGATTTCACACACCTCCATTCTATGAGTTCACACACCTCCATTCTGACTTCACACACCTCCATTCTATGACTTCACACACCTCCATTCTGACTTCACACACCTCCATTCTATGACTTCACACAACTCCATTCTGACTTCACACACCTCCATTCTGTGACTACACACACCTCCATTCCTTGACTTCACACACCTCCATTCGATGCCTTCACACACCTCCATTCTTTGACTTCACACACCTCCATTCTATGAGTTCTCACACCTCCATTTGTGACTCTACGCACCACCTTTTTGACTTCACACACCTCCATTCTGTGATTTCACACACGTCCATTCTGTGACTGCACACACTTTATTGTTTGATTTCACACACCTCCATTCTTTGACTTCACACACCTCCTTTCCATGACTTCACACACCTCCATTCTATGAGTTCACACACCTCCATTCTATGAGTTCACACACCTCCATTTTGACTTCACAAACCTCCATTCTATGACTTCACACACCTTCATTCTTACTTCAGAAATATCCATTATATGACTTCAAGCACTTTCATTCTATGACTTCACAAATTTCCGTTCTGTGATTTCACACACCTCCATTCTGAGTTCACACACCTCCATTCTCTGAGTTCACACACCTCCATTCTGTGACTTAACACACCTCCATTCTATGACTTCACAGACCTCCATTCTGTGACTTCACACACCTTTATTGTTTGACTTCACACACCTCCATTCTGGGACTTCACACACCTCTATTGTGAGTTCACACACCTCCATTCTGTGACTTCACACACCTCCATTCTGTGACTTCACACACCTCCATTCTGTGACTACACACATCTCCATTCTGTGACTTCACACACCTCCATTCTATGACTTCACACACCTCCATTCTGTGACTTCACACACCTACATTCTGTGACTTCACACACCTCAATTTTGACTTCACACACTTCCATTCTTTGACTTCACACACCTCCATTCTGTGACTTCACACACCACCATTGTTTGACTTCACACACCTCCCTTTTTGGACTTCACAAACCTCCATTCCATGACTTCACGCATCTCCTTTTTATGAGTTCGCACACCTCCATTTTGACTTCACACACCTACATTCTATGACTTCACACACCTTCATTCTACTTCAGAAACTTCCATTCTATGACTTCACACACCTCCATTCTATGACTTTACAAACCTCCATTCTGTGACTTCACACACCTCCATTGTGAATTCACACACCTCCATTCTATGACTTCCCACACCTCCATTATGACTTCACATAGCTCCATTCTATGACTTCACACATCTCCATTCTGTGCCTTCACACACCTCCATTCTATGACTTAACACACCTTCATTCTTACTTCACAAACATCCATTCTATGATCACACACCTCCATTCTATGACTTCACACACCTCCATTCTATAACTTCACACACCTCCATGCTGTGACTTCACACACCTCAATTCTGTGACTTCACACACCTCCATTATGACTTCACACACCTCCATTCTATGACTTCACACACCTCCATTCTATGACTTCACACCTCCATTCTGTGATTTCACACACCTCCATTGTGAGTTCACACACCTCCATTCTGTGACTTCACACACCTCCAATCTGACTTCACACAGCTCCATTCTATGACTTCACACACCTCCATACTGTGACTTCACACACCTGCATTCTATGATTTCACACACCTCCCTTTGACTTCACACACCTCCATTCTATGACTTCACACAACTACATTCCGACTTCACACACCTCCATTCTGTGACTTCACACACCTCCATTCCATGACTTCACACACCTCCATTCTGTGATTTCACACACCTCCATTCTGTGACTTCACACACCTTTATTGTTTGACTTCACACACCTCCATTGCATGACTTCACACACCTCTATTCTATGAGTTCACAAACCTCCATTCTATGAGTTCACACACCTCCATTTTGACTTCACACACCTCCATTCTGTGACTTCACACACCTCCATTCTGTGACTTCACACACCTCCATTCTATGACTTCACACACCTACATTCTGTGACTTCACACACCTCCATGCTGTTACTTCTCACACAGCTATTTTGACTTTACACACTTCCATTCTTTGAATTCACACACCTCCATTCTGTGACTTCACACACATTAACATTGTTTGACTTCACACACCTCTATTTTTGGACTTCACACACCTCCATTCCATGACTTCACACATCTCCATTTTATGAGTTCGCACACCTCCATTTTGCCTTCACACTCCTCCATTCTATGACTTCACACGCCTTCATTCTACTTCAGAAACATCCGTTCTATGACTTCACAGACCTCCATTCTATGATTTCACAAACCTCCATTCTGTGACTTCACACACCTCCATTTTGAGTTCACACACCTCAATTCTGTGAATTCACACACCTCAATTCTGGCTTCACACACCTCCATTCTATGACTTCACACACTTCCATTCTATGACTTCACACACCTCCATTCTTTGACTTCACACACCTCCATTGTGAGTTCACACACCTCCATTCTGGGACTTCACACACCTCCACTCTTTGACTTCACACACCTCCATTCTGTGACTTCACACACCTCCATTCTATGACTTCACACACCTCCATTCTATGAATTCACACATCTCCATTCTGTGACTTCACAGAACTCCATTCTATGACTTCCCACACCTCCATTCTGGGACTTCACACACCTCCATTCTGAGTTCACACACCTCCATTCTATGACTTCACACACCTATATTCTTTGACTTCGCACACCTCCATTCTTTGACTTCACACACCTCCATTTTGATTTCACACACATACATTCTGTGACTTCACACACCTCCATTTGTGACGTTATACACCACCATTTTGACTTCACACACCTCCATTCTGTGACTTCACACACCTCCATTCTGTGACTTCACACACCTCCATTTTGACTTCACACACTTCCATTCTGTGACTTCACACACCTCCATTCTGTGACTTCGCACACCTACATTGTTTGACTTCACACACCTCCATTCTTAGACTTCACACACCTCCAGTCCATGACTTCCCACACCTATACTCTATCAGTTCTCACACATCCATTCTATGAGTTCACACACCACCATTTTGACTTCATACACCTCCATTCTATGACTTCACACACCTACATTCTTACTTCAGGAACATCCATTTTATGAATTCACCCACCTCCATTCTATGACTTCACAAACCTCCATTCTATGACTTCACACACCTCCATTCTATGACTTCACACACCTCCATTCTATGACTTCACACACCTCCATTCTATGACTTCACACACATCCATTCTGTGACTTCACACACCTCCATTCTATGAGTTCACACACCTGCATTGTGACATCACACACCTCCATTCTATGACTTCACACACCTCCATTCTGACTTCACACACCTCCATTCTGACTTCACAAACATCAATTCTGTGACTTCACACACCTCCATGCTTTGACTTCACACAACTCCATTGTGAGTTCACACACCTCCATTCTGACTTCACAAACATCAATTCTGTGACCTCACACACATCAATTCTACGACTTCACACACCTCCATTCTATGACTTCACACACCTCCATTCTATGACTTCACACACCTCCATTCTGACTTCACACACCTCCATTCTGACTTCACAAACATCAATTCTGTGACTTCACACACCTCCATGCTTTGACTTCACACAACTCCATTGTGAGTTCACACACCTCCATTCTGACTTCACAAACATCAATTCTGTGACCTCACACACCTCCATTCTATGACTTCACACACCTCCATTCTATGACTTCACACACCTCCATTCTATGACTTCACAAACTTCATTCTTTGACTTCACACACCTCCATTCTTTGACATCACACAGCTCCATTGTGAGTTCACACACCTTCATTCTATGACTTCACACACCTCCATTCTGACTGCACACAGCTCCATTCTATGACTTCACACATCTCCATTCTAGGACTTAACACACCTTCATTCTTACTTCACAAACATCCATTGTATGACTTCACACACCTCCATTGTATGACTTCACACACCTCCATTCTATGACTTCACAAACCTCCATTCTGTGACTTCACACACCTCAATTCTGTGACTTCACACACCTATATTATGACCTCACACACCTCCATTCTATGACTTTACACACCTCCATTCTATGACTTCACACACCTCCATTCTGAGTTCACAAACCTCCATTCTGTGACTTTACGCACCTCCATTCTGTGACTCCACACACCTCCGTTCTGACTTCACACACCTCCATTCTATGACTTCACACACCTCCATTCTGTGACTTCACACACCTACATTCTGTGAGTACACACATCTCCATTCTGTGACTTCACTCACCTCCATTCTATGACTTCACATACCTCCATTCTGTGACTTCACACTCCTCCATTCTGTGACTTCACACACCTCAATTTTGACTTCACACACTTCCATTCTTTGACTTCACACACCTCCATTCTGTGACTTCACACACCACCATGGTTTAACTTCACACACCTCCGTTTTTGGACTTCACACACCTCCATTCCATGACTTCACACATCTCCATTTTATGAGTTCGCACACCTCCATTTTGACTTCACACACCTACATTCTATGACTTCACACACCTTCATTCTATTTCAGAAACATCCATTCTATGACTTCACACACCTCCATTGTATGACTTTACAAACCTCCATTCTGTGAATTCACACACCTCCATTCTGAGTTCACACACCTCAATTCTGTGACATCACACACCTCAATTCTGGCTTCACACACCTCCATTCTATGACTTCACACAATTCCTTTCTATGACTTCACACACCTCCATTCTTTGACTTCACACACCTCCATTGTGATTTCACACACCTCCATTCTATGACTTCACACACCTCCATTATGACTTCACATAGCTCCATTCTATGACTTCACACACCTCCATTCTGTGCCTTCACACACCTTCATTCTATGACTTAACACACCTTCATTCTTACTTCACAAACATCCATTCTATGATCACACACCTCCATTCTATTCTATGACTTCACACAACTCATTCTGATTCACACACCTCCATTCCATGACTTCACACACCTCCATTGTTTGACTTCATGCACCTCCATTCTATGAGTTCACACACCTCCATTCTGTGACTGCACACACCTTTATTGTTTGATTTCACACACATCCATTCTTTGACTTCACACACCTCCTTTCCATGACTTCACACACCTCCATTCTATGAGTTCACACACCTCCATTCTATGAGTTCACACACCTCCATTTTGACTTCACAAACCTCCATTCTATGACTTCACACACCTTCATTCTTACTTCAGAAATATCCATTATATGACTTCACGCACTTTCATTCTATGACTTCACAAATCTCCGTTCTGTGATTTCACACACCTGCATTCTGAGTTCACACACCTCCATTCTCTGAGTTCACACACCTCCATTCTGTGACTTAACACACCTCCATTCTATGACTTCACAGACCTCCATTCTGTGACTTCACACACCTTTATTGTTTGACTTCACACACCTCCATTCTGGGACATCACACACCTCCATTGTGAGTTCACACACCTCCATTCTGTGACTTCACACACCTCCATTCTGTGACTTCACACACCTCCATTCTGTGACTACACACATCTCCATTCTGTGACTTCACACACCTCCATTCTATGACTTCACACACCTCCATTCTGTGACTTCACACACCTCCATTCTGTGACTTCACACACCTCAATTTTGACTTCACACACTTCCATTCTTTGACTTCACACACCTCCATTCTGTGACTTCACACACCACCATGGTTTGACTTCACACACCTCCCTTTTTGGACTTCACACACCTCCATTGCATGACTTCACGCATCTCCATTTTATGAGTTCGCACACCTCCATTTTGACTTCACACTCCTACATTCTATGACTTCACACACCTTCATTCTACTTCAGAAACATCCATTCTATGACTTCACACACCTCCATTCTATGACTTTACAAACCTCCATTCTGTGACTTCACACACCTCCATTCTGAGTTCACACACCTCAATTCTGTGACTTCACACACCTCAATTCTGGCTTCACACACCTCCATTCTATGACTTCACACAATTCCTGTCTACGACTTCACACACCTCCATTCTTTGACTTCACACACTTCCATTGTGATTTCACACACCTCCATTCTATGACTTCACACACCTCCATTATGACTTCACATAGCTCAATTCTATGACTTCACACATCTCCATTCTCTGCCTTCACACACCTCCAGTCTATGACTTAACACACCTTCATTCTTACTTCACAAACATCCATTCTATGATCACACACCTCCATTCTATGACTTCACACACCTCCATTCTATAACTTCACACACCTCCATGATGTGACTTCACTCACCTCGATGCTGTGACTTCACACACCTCCATTATGACTTCACACACCTCCATTCTATGACTTCACACACCACCATTCTATGACTTCACACCTCCATTCTGTGATTTCACACACCTCCATTCTGAGTTTACACACCTCCATTCTGTGACTTCACACACCTCCAATCTGACTTCACACAGCTCCATTCTATTACTTCACACACCTCCATACTGTGACTTCACACACCTCCATTCTATGATTTCACTCACCTCCCTTTGACTTCACAAACCTCCATT